>CM061751.1:85909722-86212614 GCA_030979885.1 Lolium multiflorum
TTGTTTTATTTTCCTCATATACCCAAAAATCCATAAAAATTTGAAAAAATCTAAAATTAGAAATCTGACAATCAACAAGTTTAACAACCTACTTGGAGCTTTTAGAATGTTATAATAATTATAGAGAATCAAGAACTGGTAAAATAATGAGTGCTATGATAGAAAAATTGAATACAATTGCTGAAATCTTGCTTGAACGCTATAATATAAACTGTTGCTCTCAACAGGATACTAAACATCTTAAATTTCAATGTGGCTTTAGTGAGGAATTTTTAATTAAGAACTATAATCCGAATTGCTATATTCATTATGGGTTCGAAGAGGTAGAACAATTTGTCTTATTTATGGGAGACTCCCGAGATAGAATCCTTCATGGTTGAGAATTATGAAACTTGTGTTGTTTGTATGGGCCTTAAAGATTATGTCTCTACTATCCTTAATTCTTGCATAGAATGCTACAGTGGGAATCCTTATATCCTTGATTATAAAGAGAGACACATTAATGCACAAGAATGCACTCACAATTTGCAGGAACCCGTGGAAGAAGAAATTGATGAACCTGAAAGCTCATTGGATGAAAGAGAGAGGAAATTGATGAACTTGAAAGCTCATTGGATGAAAAAGAAGAAGAGAGCTACGAACAAAAGGAGGAAGAATGGATTAGCTACCCATGTCAACCTTCTAATGAGAGTAACTCTTTATCTCTTACACTATTTGGATTGTCCTCCATGCTTACCTAAGAGGTTGAATGTTATGTTCCTGTGGATTCTCTTGAAATAGTACCTATGAGTAATACTTGTGAGAATGATTATGCCACTGTTATATATGATAATCCATGCTACTTTGATAAATCTTATGATAATGCTTTGTTTGTGCCTGATGTCGAAATGCATGGTACTAAAGAATTTTGCTTTGCAAATGTTTATGATAAAGCTCTAGATGATGGTCCTATGTTACTTGATAATATTAATTGTACTACTAATGAAAATGGGATTGAGAGTTCTTGACTTATTCTATGAGTCCCATATCTATTGAGATTGATCACCTACCTTGTTATATTATTAATAAAATTAAGTTTGAAAGTTTTAATTCCACTATTCTTGAACTTGATAAAAATTATGTGTTTGGAAATCATGAAAAGTATGTTGCATGTGATAGTTATATTGTTGAGTTTATTCATGAAGCTACTGAAAATTATTATGAGAGAGGAAAATATGGTAGTAGAAATTTTCATGGTGCTAAAACACCTCTCTATATGCTTAAAATTTTGAAGTTACTCTTGTTTTATCTTCTTATGCTTATCACTTTATTCTTCATGAATTTATTTGTGTACAAGATTCCCATGCATAGGAAGTGGGTTAGACTTAAATGTGTTTTGAATTTGCTTTTTGATGCTCTCTTTGCTTCAACTCTCATCCTTATGTGAGCATCATTAAAATCATTGAGCCCATCTTAATGGCTATAAAGAAAAGAACTTGGGAGATAACCCATGTATGGTTTGCTCAGTACTTTGTTTTATATATTTGTGTCTTGGAAGTTGTTTACTACTGTAGCAACCTCTCCTTATCTTAGTTTTGTGTTTTGTTGTGCCACGTGAAGCCTCTAATCGAAGGTTGATACTAGATTTGGATTTCTGCGCAGAAACAGATTTGCTGTCTGTCACAAATTTGCGTAGATCTCTCTGTAGAAGAATCAAAAAAGTCTGCCAATTTACGTGCGTGATCCTCAGATATGTACGCAACTTTTATTAGTTTTGAGTTTTCTTGATTTGAGCAACGGAAGTACCATTTTAAAATTCGTGTTTACTGGCTGTTCTGTTTTGGCAGATTCTATCTCTGTTTTTTGCATTGTCTCTTGTGGACTTTAAGTGAGGCTTTCTAGACGTGGAGAGCTGTAGCTAATGTTTTATTGAGTTCTTGTAATGTGTCACTACAGGACCAAGGTGGATTAAAGTTTTTTTTTGAGTACTAACCCCTCTAATGAAGTTTATGAGAAGTTTGGTGTGAAGGAGTTTTCAAGGGTCAAGAGAGGAGGATGATATATGATCAAGAAGAGTGTGAAAAGTCAAAGCTTGGGGATGCCCCTGGTTCATCCCTGCATATTTCAAGGAGACTCAAGCGTTTAAGCTTGGGATGCCCAAGGCATCCCTCTTCATCAATCTTCTCCCGAAACTATATTTTTATTCCGGTCACATCTTATGTGCTTTACTTGGAGCGTTCGTGTGTTTTTATTTTTGTTTTTGTTTGAATAGTGATCTGATCCTAGCAATCCTTGTTTGGGAGAGAGACGCCTCCGCTTTTTTTCATATGAACACTTGTTCTTCGTTTTTACTTTTAATGTTCAATGATAAAAGTTGAAGCTATATCACTTATGGTTATTTGGTTGAAAATAGAAAATACCTCATAATGTCTTGGATAATTTGACACTTGGTAATTGTTTTGAGCTCTTATGATCATGATTAAAGTTTTTTCATGTAGTTTAAACCTATTAATAGTGGAGAACTACCAGAGAGCTTGTTAAAATTGGTTTGCATGATTGGTCTCTCTAAGGTCTAGATATTTCTGGTAAAAGTGTTTGAGCAACAAGGAAGACAGTGTAGAGTATTATAATGCTTGTAATATGTTCTTATGTAAGTTTTGCTGTACCGGTTCATACTTGAGTTTGCTTCAAATAACCTTGCTAGCCTAAGCCTTGTATCGAGAGGGAATACTTCTATGCATCCAAAATCCTTGAGCCAACCACTACGCCATTTGTGTCCACCATACCTACCTACTACATGGTATTTCTCCGCCATTCCAAAGTAAATTGCTTTGAGTGCTACCTTAAACAATTCAAAATTTATCACCTCTGATTTGTGTCAATGTTTTATAGCTCATGAGGAAGTATGTAGTGTTTATCTTTCAATCTTGTTGGGCAACTTTCACCAATGGACTAGTGGCTTCTCATCCGCTATCCAATAATTTTGCAAAAAGAGCTGGCAATGGGATTCCCAGTCCCAAATTAATTAAACAAAATAGACACTCCTCCATGGTATGTGATTGTTGGACGGCACCCGAAGGATTCTGTTAGCCATGGCTTGAGAAAGCAAAGGTGGGGAGGAGTGTCATCATAATAAAACTAAAATAAAAAGGCACTCCTTCATGGTATGAGATTGTTGGCAGCACCCGAGGATTCGGTTAGCCATGGTTTGTGAAAGAAAGGTTGGAAGAAGTGCCATCCAAAAATAAAAATAATTCATGGGAGCCGCTCTTGAAGGTTTGTCTAGCAAGGGGGTTAGAGTGCCCACTACCATTCGTTGACACCAACAAACACCTCAAAAACTTTACTTTTATGCTCTCTTTATGTTTTCAAAACCAAAGCTCTAGCACAAATATAGCAATCGCTGCTTTCCTCTTTGAAGGGCCATTCTTTTACTTTATGTTGAGTCAGTTTACCTATTTCCTTCCATATTAGAAGCAAACACTGTGTCAACCGTGCATTGATTCCTACTTGCTTATTTGCATGCATCATATTACTTTGTGTTGACAATTATCCATGAGATATGCATGTTACAAGTTGAAAGCAACCGCTGAAACTTATATCTTCCCTTGCGTTGCTTCTTTACTTTGAACTTATGGCTTTATGAGTTAACTTCCTTGTGCAAAACTTTTGATACTTGTCTTGAAAGTACTCTTCATGAAAAGTTTTGCTATATGTTATCTATTTTTCATTCATTTCATATGCTTTGTAATAGTATGATCAAGGATATGTAAGTAGCATGTTACTACAGAAATTATTCTTTTTATCGTTACTCGTCGCACGAGCAGAACTAAGTTGGGATGCCGATACGTCCCGCGACGTATCCACTTCGCTGCTCCATGCTTCTTTGTGACAATACTTACATGTTTTGCTGCACTTATGATGTTTTTATGCGGTTGAACTAACCTATTAACAAGATGCCACAAAGCCAGTTCCTGTTTTCTGTTTTTGGTTCCATAAAGGTTGTTCGGGCAATATTCTTAATTCGACGAAACGAAGACCAAACCTCCTATTTTTCCGAAGGACACACGGAGCCAGAAGGAAGAGTCGGAGAGGGGCCTGAGGGCCACCACACCATAGGCGCGGCTGCCTGGCCCGGCCCGCCGGCCAGGCGGGAGTCCCAGGCCCCCGCGCCGCCTCTTCGCCTATAAAAATCCCTTTCGACCTAAAAACACCGGACCTCATGACGAAACTCCGTGAAGACTCCAGGGACGCGTCCATCGCGAAACTCCACCGGGGACAGGGTCTCTCGTCTACACTTCGCCGACGGGGAAGTGCCCCTAAGCCATCTCCATCAACGCCACCCCCCCGCCATGCTCCGTGAGTAGTTCCCCCATGGACTACGGGTTCTAGTCGATAGCTAGTTGGTATACTCTCCTCATGTACTTCAATACAATGATCTCATGAGCTGCCTTACATGATTGAGATTCATCTGATGTAATCGGGTGTTGTGTTTGTTGGGATCCGATGGATGATACATTATGATTAGTCTATCTATAAAGTTTTTGAAGTTATTGTTGCTGCAATCTTGTTATGCTTAATGCTTGTCACCAGGGCCCGAGTGGCATGATCTTAGATTTGAGCTCTATAATTATTGCTTAGATTGTATCTACAAGTTGTATGCACATGTCACTGCCGTAACCAAAGGCCCCGAAGTGACAGAATCGGGACAACCGGGATGGCGGTGATGTGAGGGACACATGTTTTCACGGGGAGGTGTTAATGCTTTGCTCCGGTGCTCTGTCAAAAGGAGTACCTTAATATCCAATAGATTCCCTTGATGCCACCGGCTGGTCGGACAATAGATGTTGTGCAAGTTTCTCATTGCGAGCACGCATTTGATCAAATATGGAAAACTTGCCTACATGATTAATGAATTGATGTTCTTTCTTAATGCCTTATCAATCCTATCAATTGCCCAACCGTAATTTGTTCACCCAACACTTGTTATTGGAGAGTTACCACTACAGATAAATGGAACCCTGTCCATCTCTCATCATCATATACTTGTTTCTATATGTCATTGGAAGTAGTATCAACTATTCTCCGGTGCCATTACCTTCATATTGCTAGGCATCACACTGCCATCAAGTATTGACGCTTCTCATATTATCGTTACTTTCACATCACCCCGTTACTAGTGTTTTTCCAGGTGCAGCTTAATTGACAACTCCGATATTAAGGCTTATAAGTATTCTTTACCTCCCTTGTGTCGAATCAATAAATTTGGGTTTTACTCTCAAGACCTGTATCCCCTACTTGTGGGTTATCGCACGCCGCTCACGCGAATCCCATCTCAGATTAGAGATCGTCTGACTCCCCGCCGAGAGGGAATCATCTCCCCGAGGACTCTTCATCGCCATGATCGCTTCCGGAGTGATGAGTGAGTAGTTCACTCCCCGGGACTATGGGTCCACAGCAGCGCTAGATGGTCGTCTCTCCTAATTGTGCTTCATTGTTGGATCTTGTAGCTCGCTCTAACATGATCAAGATCATCTATCTGTGAATTACCATATGTTGTGTTTGTCGGATCCGATGGATAGGAGAATACTATGTTATGGTGATTACTTCAATCTATTATTTATGTTGTTTATGATCTTGCATGCTCTCCGTTATTAGTAGCAGCCCTGCCAAGTTTTTGCTCTTAACTCCAAGAGGAGTATTTATGCTTGATAGTGGGTTCATGCCTCATTGAAATCTCTGGGATCGTGACAGAAGGTTCTAAGGTTGTGGATGCCGTTGCCACTAGGGGATAAAACATTGATATGTCTAAGGATGAAGTTGTTTCATTACATTACGCACCATACTTAATGCAATTGTCCGTTGCTTGGCAACTTAATACTAAAAGGGGGTTCGAACAATAACCCGGGCGTGATTTTTTAGGCATAGATGCATGGATGGCGGTCTATGTACTTTGTCGTAATGCCCCCGATTAAATCTCACTATATTTATCATATCATGTATATGCATTACTATGCCTTTCTCTATCAATTGCCCGAATCTAATTTGTTCACCCAACATGCTTTTATCTTTTATGGGAGAGACACCTCTAGTGAACCGTGGGACCCTGTCCTATTCTTTACATCGATACAATCTACTCCAATACTTGTTTTATCGTTTTCGTTAGCAATCATCTTCCACACAATACGGTTAATCCTTTGTTACGCAAGCCGTGAGATTGACAACCTCACTGCTTCAGTTGGGGCAAAGTACTTTGGTTGTGTTGCAGGTTTCCACGTTGGCGCTCGAATCCCTGTTGTTGCGTCGCATCACATTTTGCCACCATCAACCTTCAACGTGCTTCTTGGCTCCCACTGTTTGCGACAAACCTTGGTTTCTTTCTCGAGGGAAAACTTGCTACCGTGCGCATCATACCTTTCCTCTTGGGGGTTCTAAACGAACGTGTGAGTTACACGCCATCAACGCCTCCCTACTCACTCAGTCAAATGGGGTGGCGAAAGAAAGAACCACACTCTAACCGATTTGGTTAACGCCATGTTAGAGGTTTCGGGTTTAACCAAGGAATGGTGGGGAGGCTATATTGACTGCATGTCATGTCCTAAACCGTGTCCCCACAAAGAACAAAACCATTACTCCTTTTGAGGAATGGGAAAGGAAAAGGTTGAAACTCTCTTACCTACGAACTTGGGGTTGTATGGCGAAAGTAAATGCCGATACCCGCGCAAGCTTGGACCAAAAACCGTAGATTGTGTTCTTCTGGGATATGCATTTCATAGCATTGGCTACAGATTTTTGATAGTAAAATCTGAGGTATCCGACATGCATGTTGGTACAATTATGGAGTCGAATGATGCGACTTTCTTTGAGAACATCTTTCCCATGAAAGAAACCTAGCTCATCAATTCAGAGATGCCTAGTTCATCTACCAAGAATTATTTCGAACCTACCATGGCTATAGAACACTTTGAAAATCCTGTGGAGGATGACAATGAAGCTCCCAAAAGGAGCAAGAGACAAAGATTGCAAAGTCCTTTGGTCGTGATTTCATTATGTACCTCGTGGATGATACTCCCACTTCTATTTCGGAAGCCTATGCATCTCAAGATGCTGGCTAGTGGAAAGAAGTTTTCCGTAGCGAGATGGATTCCATCTTAGCTAATGGAACTTGGGAGGTTAATGATCGTCCTTATGGGTGCAAACCTGTAGGATGCAAGTGGGTGTTCAAGAAAAAGCTTTGGCCTGATGGTACTATTGAAAAGTACAAGGCACGTCTTGTGGCCAAGGGTTATACCCAGAAAGAAGGTGAAGATTTCTTTGACACATACTCACTTGTTGCCAGATTGACCACCATTCGAGTGCTACTATCCTTGGCTGCCTCACATGGTCTTCTCGTTCATCAAATGGATGTTAAGACTGCTTTCCTAAATGGAGAGCTTGAAGAGATTTATATGGAGCAGCCAGATGGATTTGTAGTAGATGGTCAAGAAGGAAAGGTGTGTAAGTTACTGAAGTCTTTGTATGGGCTTAAGCAAGCGCCTAAGCAGTGGCATGAGAAGTTTGAAAGAACTTTAACCGCTGAAGGCTTTGTTGTAAAGCTGACAAGTGTGTATACTATCGCCATGGGGGGGGCGAGGGAGTTATTCTCTGTCTCTATGTCGATGACATATTGATATTTGGGACCAGCCCACTGTGATTAAGGAGGTCAAGGAGTTCCTATCTCGTTGTTTTGAGATGAAGGACTTGGGGGTAGTGTGATCTTAAACATCAAGCTGCTAAAGGATGACGATGGTGGGATTACATTGCTTCGGTCCCACTATGTGGAAAAGATCCTGAGTCGCTTCGGGTATAGCGACCGCAAATCTTCTCCAACGCCTTATGATCCTAGTGTGGAAAAAGAATAAAAGAATTGCTAGAGATCAATTGCGATATTCGCAGATCATTGG
Source organism: Lolium multiflorum (assembly GCA_030979885.1). Lineage (NCBI taxonomy): Eukaryota > Viridiplantae > Streptophyta > Magnoliopsida > Poales > Poaceae > Lolium > Lolium multiflorum. The sequence continues at coordinate 85,917,645 of CM061751.1, forward strand.
CTCGCTTATGTATCTAGCCAGCGCCACGAGGCCTGACATCTCCCTTTGCTGTAAGTAAACTAAGCCGTTTTGTGTCTAGACCTGGAGATGTTCATTGGCATGCTCTTGAGAGAGTTTTGCGCTATTTGAAAGGCACTGCGAGTTATGGCATTCACTATACTGGGTATCCAAGGGTACTTGAGGGTTATAGTGATGCAAATTGGATATCTGATGCTGATGAGACTAAGGCCACAAGTGGTTACTTGTTTACACTTGGAGGTGGCGCTGTTTCCTGGAAGTCTTGCAAGCAGACCATCATTACTAGGTCAACTATGGAAGCAGAACAGAATTGGTGATCCAGTCAAGCCTCAGTGGTTTCGTGAGCTCTTGATGGACTTACCTGTGGTTGAGAAACCAATACCCGCTATTCCATGAACTGTGATAATCAAACTGTGATCGTCAAAGTAAACAGTTCTAAGGATAATATGAAGTCATCAAGGCATGTGAAGAGGAGACTGAAAACTGTAGGAAAATGAGAAACTCCGGAGTTATAGCGTTAGATTATATCCATACGTCTAGAAACCTGGCAGACCCCTTCACAAAGGGACTATCACGAAATGTGATAGAAAATGCATCGAGGGAGATGGGTATGAGACCCACACTATGAGCTGTCCACGGTGGTAACCCACTCTATGTGATCGGAGATCCCGTGAATTAGAGCTGGGAGACAAGCTGTTGGTCAGTTGGGAGGAGAGTATATCCCTATAGCAATTTTACCACTCCGTAAGATGCAATACTCTCCTAATCTGCATGGCAGGTTGATAATTATCTTAATGTGTTCTAAGTGGCTTATTTTAGCAGAGATGTTGTCCCGCAATCTTTTGAAGAACACACTATATGAGTCCGATTGTTAAACGTCGCAATCTATGAGAGTTGGGTGCTCTCTAGTAAACTCATGAAAGGCCCTGGAGTATGACGTATAAGCTCCAAACCGCGAGGAAGCCTCGCGGCAGCCTAGTATCGGTCTAGGCTTTGTATGAAGCTAGTGCGAAGAAAACTTGTAGTTCAAGGCATAATCCACTATCCAAGTTGCAATCTAGTGTAATATGAAGCTTTAAGTGGAAGTTCAACTTAACAGTCCCCACGACATACCGGTATATAAAACAATGTTCTGGAAACTTATTGATGAGATGTGCCAATGAGAGTTTGTGGGGATTGCTGGAATTTGTGGGCATTTGGCCTCGCCCATGGCCCATTATCAAATTCTCAAACTCACATGGCCCATTCCACAAAGTGGCAGCACTAGTGGGGGCTAAAGTTTAGTCCCACATTGCTAGTTGAGAGAGAGTTGGAGTGGTATAAGGTGGGATGTTCTAGTCCTAGTAAGTGAGTGAGAAGAGAGAGAGCCCCCGCGCACTCCTCCTCCTCCGCCGCCCGCCTTCGTCACGGACCGTCACGACGCGCCGCGGTTATGAATCTCGCCGAGCCGAGCTTATCTTTTGTCGTTTGGGAAATTAATTGTGTAATCAATTCTGAGTCATTAACGGACGCGTTACTCCGCCGTTTTGCCTTCCGGATTTTCTGAATCGTGGCTGTGCCGACTCGGACGTGGGCTGCGCCCACGACCTTCCCAACCGCACTATATAAGCGCTGACGAGAACCCAGTCTCAGTTCCACATATACACCGTTCATTGCGCCGCCGCCTTCGTTTTCCTCATCCCGTCCGTCGGCGTGCACCGACTGCCGGGACAATAGGCCTCCGGAACCCGCCTCGTGAACCTGACGGTGAGGGCAATCAAGTTTTTGGGGAGCGCTCCGGCGCGACTACTGGCAGCACGACGTCGTCTTCGGACGACGAGTTTCTCCACACCGACAACTTCTTCCCGGACCTCAGCGACTTCAACCTCAACATGGGCGACAACGACGCTGCTGCGAAGTATGTGATCTTGTCGTTTCTCTTTCAGTTTCTGTTAGAGCTTCTTGTTCTAGTTTCTGTGGTAGATGCGGTCGGTTTGTCTTCTTTAGATGTGATCTGTTCATCTACCTTACTAGTCTGCATGATTAGTTTCCTTACTGTTTTCATAGTCATGATTTATCAATTACTCGTACGGATTATTTCATATGGATATTTGCTTATATATTCAACAGTTGTATCAACAGATGGGATGTCCTCATAAGATTTTGCATGTTTGTAGATTTCATCATTGGCTATATCTAGAACTTTTTTCAAAACTTTTGAAACATAGAAACAAGATTTCCAAATTTTTAAAATTAAAGAGTTACATGTAGCCCGGCCTCCCCGGCCTCCATTTATTTACTCTCTATGGTATTTCAGAATAATAAAGGCCATACATTCTCGAACTAGTATATTTTAAAAGCATACACCTAAATACACACACAAACTATTTCAGAATGTAAGGCTATAGTGTCTTCTATTTAGCAGCATAGCCGTACCCAAGAAAATTTTGAAATACCATACAGAGTTATCTCTACGATTGTCTTTTTAAAATAAAGCATTTTCATCATCGTTTAATCTTGCACATGTATCTCTATGATGTCTATTTTGAAATAAAGCATGATGCTTTCTAGTAGTAGTACTACTCTTCTTTTTGGGAAGTGCAGACCCTTAGATCTATACCAATGCACTCATCTATGAATCACATGCATGAGGCGAGCACATCCGAAAGACTGAACCCGCATGATATGTCTTTAGATTGACGAGGTCACCACATGCATCTCTCTATCGACGAAAACGTCGTCTCCTACTAAAAGAATAATTCACATGTATTAGACACATATGAGTCAAACCTAAAGTTTAAAATCCATATATTAATTTATTTATAGAACCTTAAGTAAAGTTTCTAGTTAGATGTGCTATGGAATCATACATGATACCAATATCAACTTTTTCTTCATTAATTGTTGTGTCACGTTATGTTTTGCTAATATGGTATGCATGATATTACGTATGGTGCATTTCCACTATAGGCACTATGGGTAGCCTAATTTAAGCATAGAGTACGTACGCAACATGAAATACCAAAAAAATATTGATTAACAAGGTTTCCTCCCACATTTCCATTGATAGAAACCATATGAGTTCGCTACAACCTCAACAACATAGCAAAGTAAACCTCCATGGTTTTTTTAGTTCCAAAACTACAAACACATAAAAAAAGCTAAACCGGGAAGAGACATAGCAGAGAGGCAAACATCTACAAGAGGACTCCTCCTAAGAAGTGAGAGATACACTTATACACATCTCACTCTCATAGCAGCTTTTCAAGATGGTAGCTCAGGTTTTTCGCGCCCCTCCTTTTTTTGTTGGCCCTGAAGCAAACTGACATCACTATTTCCTTTAAGCAAGACTTCCTTCAGCAAAATCTTCTCGCCACATTGTCAATCTTGGATTCCACGACGCCCATCTTTCTCTCGCTCCAAACACTTCAGCCGTGACCTGCTCCACCAGCTTTACGAGCCACCATAGTCGATCCCTTGCGTCGTTCCTTCACCTACAAAGAGCTCTAGAAATTAATCCAATAGAAAATTTGTAAAACATACAAATTGGTTCATCCGGCCATTTCTTCTAAAAACATGATAAGTTCATTGTCTCCCAAATCCCCAAGATAACAGCTGCAATCACCAAGGCCGCCAGTTTACTATTCCAACCTTTCAAACTTTCACCAAAACATTAACAGTTGAAAAGGGTATGTTAAAGCCAAAGGCTACACTCGCCACATTTCAAATGTACCTAGCTAAGGTGGTATATAGTTTCATTTCCTCCGCAGAAAAGGCAACATTTCGAACACGAACCTCCCCTGTGTAGTAAAACGTGGGTCAAAATGCTCCCTTTATGTACTAGCCAAATGAGGTTTTAACTCTCATGGGAATTTTAATCTTCCGCATGAATTTGTATGGAACCACACCATAATTTTGTTAGGCCATGTCAAGTGATTAAATAGTGAACACCCAGATAACTTCCACCAAAATTTATCTGAATCATTTCATGTCACATCATCAAAAACATCACATAGTTACAACCATTGATCTTTCTTTTGTCCAACAATTTCTCTTCTAAATTTGAGATTTCTGATCCCTATGGCGAAATCCTTGTTCATGGTAATATAAAGATTTAGAGAAATAGAGAAAAGTCTGGGAAAGAAAGAGATAGGGGTTGATCATTTATCCAATGATCCTCCCAAAATCTCGTGCTTATCCCATTCCCTGCCACAGTTCTACAGCACGAGCAAAACATTTTTTCGCCTCCATCAACCCTTACCAGAAATAAGAGTCCCCAGGTGATACGGGCGACCTTCGGTCTCCACCGCATCATGTGCATCAACGCCGACACGTCACGCAAAGGTGAATCTTCTCTTTATGTGTGCCTCCAATTGTCTCTCATGAATGGTATGCTACTTCATCCTCCTTCATATGACCATGATAGGAACACATCGCCAAGTACGGAGGAAGTGGACGACACCATGGAGGCTCGAGGACTCAAGGCCGAGGTCGTGGAAGCATGGAAGAGAACGTCGAGGATAAGGAGACGCGCCAGGAAGACCGGCACTGCCGCACCGCCACTACGCCGAGGACGACGATGCCGCTTCCCTACCGCGCCGCCTATCACCCTACCCGTGCCGGCCTCCACGCCCACCGCAAAGAGCATCAAACTAACCCTTTATCCCTGTATGCCTAAACTACCCTCCTTCGGTGGCTCCCTATATATAGGCTCCCACCTCCCCATTCATTAGGTTAGACATAACTTGAGTGAGAACTTGGCTATGCCTCCACCATCCCTTTGTGGATTAGGGAAACCCCCTCCTCTCTCTTAGACACAAATCTATGAGTTGTATCAAGGCACTCCTTATATGATTTATCTTTCGCACTTGTGATTCTACCGTGGTCTCTCACTCGTGTGACTCCATAGATCGTATATCGGTCTTTCTCTCGGGATTCTACCTCGTGTCTCTCCTTGAGGGATTCTATCGGGATAGTGGTTCTACGGGAGTAAACCGAATTGTATCGGGTTGTGTTGCGTGTGTTCGCGTGTGTTCATCGTGTTCTTCCTCTCCCCCGCCTTTCCCTCGGTCAATTCGTGAGATCGGGCAACACACGTGGCCTTAGGCCTCATCGTATGGTACCAGAGCAAAGGTTGCCACGAATTTGACCTTCGAATCTCTCCAATTTTGCCCAAAAATTTTCCCAAAAAAATTGCCCCAAAAAATAGCTCGAAATTTGATCTTCGGATTTGTTGTGTTTTTTGTGGTTTTGATCCACGGATCTGGTGTTACTAGTGCCGATCTATCAATCCTCCAATTCTTGTAGCCTAATTCCTTGTACTTCGTCCAGATCTGAGCAATTTCTGTGCTAATTTTCGGGTCCTGTTCGTGGCTGTTCATACTGTGTTCTTCCTGGCCAGAAACACATCGAGGGTCAGCGCCGCTCGCCCCCACGGGCCCCACCTCTCCGCTCAGCATCCAGCGCCGCGCCGCCGCCTGGCCCGCCTGGCCTTCCCGCCGCAAGGCCCACCTCGCCACTGGCTCCTTCCTCGGCCGCGAGCAGGCACCGCACGCCGCCAAGCTGCTCCCGCTCCCGGCCCATAGCGCACCAGCGCCTCGCGCTCGATCCCGCCCCAGCTTCGCTCACCTTCCGCTCCCGCCAGCTTCCACCACCGCGCGTCCCAGCCAGGCCCACCCATCACCACCTCCGCACGCTGCACGCTCCACCACAGCTCCTTGCGCGCCAGCACCACGCCGCCCACGCGCTGCCTAGCATCACAACGTGCGACCGCCCGCCCGCCCTTGGCAAACGCCACGCCGCACATCAGCTCAAGCCGGCCGCCTTTCCCCCGCCAGCAGCAGGTCAGGCCACCACCGCGCCCAGGCCCCACGCCACCTCCACGCGCTAGCCTCCAGCTCGATCCCAATCCTGCCCGCAGGCCAATTCCCCAACTCCAATTTCAGTTTTGATTCACGCGACCCAGCAGCAGGACCCGGTCAACCGGACCCAAACCGGGCGCCAACCGGACCGGAGCCAAACCGGGCGGCACACCGGACGGTCCGGCCCAGGATCCGGTCAAACCGGCCCCATGACCGGATTTCGCAATTTTGACTCAACTTTTTGTCCCAAATTTTGACAACTTTCCGGAGCTCATTTGATCCTAAACTTTACAGCCATCTCGCAACATCGTGACTCTAATTTTGACACCTTTTCCGAAATTTTTGGAACGCAACTTTTGACCGCTCGTTTTGACCCAACTTTTTGGGCATTGACTTAATTTGTCCGGTTTTCGTTTTGGATTGCCCTTGGTCCGTGAGAACCGCTTCCGCACCTGCATCAACAGCGACGACGCATCGGCACCGGATTCCGGCGCATCTTCGACACCATCGTCACCACCACTTCGCCATCGCAAGTTCGTGTGCTTGACACCGCCTAACTGATGGGGTTCGTAGCATAGAAAACAAAAATTTTCCTACCGCAAGACGAATAAATCCAAGATCTAATCTATGGAACACCCAAGATCTAATCTACAAGATCGAAGCAACGAGATTGACAAGATACTAACCCTTGATGATTTCCAAAGCCTACGAGATCAGATCTCGTTGTTGGTGTGACGATCATCCCCAGTGCTGCAATCCAGCACTCCGTACTCTCGCGCGTACGGTGTCGATGTAGCCCTTCCTCTCCCCATTCCAGTGGCAGCGGAGTGTGGTAGATCTCCTCCAAATTCCAAGAAGACGACGTGGTGGTGGTGGAGGAAGAAAGTCGGTGGCTTCGCTGCTTCGAACAACAGATGGTGGAGGAGAGAGGCGGCCGGAGGAGGGCAAATCATCGGGATGGTGGCCGGCCACCCTCCCCTCTTTATATAGGGGAGGGTCGGCTGGGGTGGCCCCTTTCCCATCTAGGGTTAGGGCGGCGGCCAAGTGGGGGGAAGAGGATTTCTTCCCCCAAGTTGATCCCCTAGGTTTTGGGGAAACCCTAGGGGTTTGGCCGGCTGGGCCTTGGGGGCATGTGCCCCTGGCCCATTAGGCTAGGGAGCACCCCCTCGGCCCATGCTAGGCCTCCTAGGGTCGTGGGCCCACTGGTGGGACCCCCGGAACCTTCTAGAACCTTCCCGGTCATCCACCGGAAAAATCCCGAACTTTTCCGAAACCTAGAAATCAACTTCCCTTATATGAATCTTATTCTCCGGACTATTCCGGACCTCCTCGTGACATCCTGGATCACATCCGAGACTCCGAACAAACTTCGTCTCCATACCATATTCCATATCTACTTATGCGACATCAACCTTAAGCGCGTCACCCTACGGTTCGCGAACTATGTGAACATGGTGAGACTCCTCTCCGAGCAATAACCAATAGCGGGATCTGGAGATCCATAATGGCTCCCACATATTCAACGATGACTTAGTGATCGATTGAACCATTTACATACGATGCCGATTCCTTTGTCTCGCGATATTTTACTTGTCCGAGGTCCGATCATCGGTATCTCCATACCTTGTTCAACCTCGTTACCGACAAGTACTCTTTACTCGTGCCGTGGTATGTGATCTCTTATGAACCATTCATATGCTTGCAAGCTAATCGATGACATCCCACCGAGAGCCTGAGTATATCTATCCGTCATCGGGATGGACAAATCCCACTATTGATCCATATGCCTCAACTCACACTTTCCAAATACTTAATCCCACCTTTATTGTCACCCATTTACGCAATGACGTTTGATGTAATCAAAGTACCCTTCCGGTGTAAGTGATTTACATGATCTCATGGTCGAAGGACTAAGGCAACTATGTATCGAAAGCTTATAGCAAATTGAACTTAATGACTTGATCTTATGCTACGCTCATTTGGGTGTGTGTCCATTATATCATTCACCTAATGACATAACCTTGTTATTAATAACATCCAATGTTCATGATCACGAAACCATGATCATCCATTAATCAACAAGCTAGTTATACAAGAGGCTTACTAGGGACTCCTTGTTGTTTACATAACACACATGTATCAATGTTTCGGTTAATACAATTATAGCATGGTATGCAAACATTATCATAAACACAAAGATATATTATAATAACCATTTTATTATTGCCTCTTGGGCATATCTCCAACAGTCTCCCACTTGCACTAGAGTCAATAATCTAGTTTACATTTGAAAAGATATAACACCTTGGCCTTCTGGTGCTTATCATGTTTTGCTCACGGGAGAGGTTTTAGTCAACGGATCTGACACGCTCAGAAACGTATGTATTTTGCATTCATTTGCGTCTCAACGCATCACTCATTTTCCAAATGAGTCGGCATTAAGCATATATGCTTAGTCCTCCGGTGGAACCTTAATTCCGCGGTCCGAAATAAGTCACTAATATTGTCACATACAATATAGCTTCAAAGTTCTGACACTATCGGAACTACACCAAGTTCTCAAAGAACTTCTCGACTTAACATCCTCGGTCATTGTCAAAACAATGACATACTCTGCCTTCGTTTGTAGAATCCGTCACAATATTTAGAACTCATCCAAATCTAGCATAGACTTGTTCTAGCTCATTGTGCTACCTTATAACTCTTAGCCTAATTGAGATTGAAATTTTATTTTTATATGTGACCAAACTAATATCGGTGCAACACCTTACAGCGATTTGTTTGTCATTACTCCATATAAAAACTATATTTATATATCCTTGGTTCTTCTAAAGCACTCAAGGATATTCTTACTGTTGTCCAATGATCATTACATGAATCATTCTGGTATATGTTCGTAACATTTAGAGCACAGGACATCTGACTTTGTACATTTTATTTGTGATCTAAAATCACTCATGTGATTTTACTCATCGAGTGTCAAATACACCGAAGTCTTGTTAAACCTTCACATGGAAAAGAACACTTTCTTAACACTTTTATATTGAACCACTTCAATATCCATTCTATGTACCTTGACTTAAACTTATTATGTGTTTCAATCTATCTTCATAGATCTTGACACTAAATATGTTTCAGTCCATATCCTTTCATTGAAATTAATTATCAATGAAACCTTTTAATCACATCAAGTACATGATTACATTATTTTTAATCAACGATATGTCATCTACATAAAGTATTATAAATATGTCTCAGCGCTCCCACTTAATTTCTTGCAAATGCAAGCATCTTCATCATTTCTGATGAAATCAAAACTCTTTGATTATTTCATCCGGTGAAGATTCCAACTCCGCGATACTTACTTCATCCAATTGAAGTTTGTATACCTATCTAGTATTCCACGGACCAGCAAAACTCTTGGTTGTATCTTGTATACATCCTTCATACATACTTCTGGTAAGAAATGTATTTCTGCCATCCTACTATCATATCTCATAAAAGAAATATGTAGCGATTACTAGAATAATCCACATAGACTATAAGCATTGCCACGGAAGATCTAATCTTATCGTAGTCAACTCTTTGAACTTTGTCGTAAACAACTTTTCGATAAGTCAAGTTTCTTTAAGGATATTCCATCCAAGTCCATCTATTTGATAGATCCATTTACTTTCAAAAAGTACTCATCTATCTTGGATTTCATGGCGCATAGCCATTTTAAACGGAGTCAGGGCCCATCATAACTTCTTTGTATGTAGTTGGTTTATCATTGTTCAAAATCAATCCTTTGTTCACAAATCATTTATTTGATCACAAAGTAAACCATACCTACAAGGTTCAATAAGTACTTTGATCTCCATGACTATAACAATTTGTAGACATGTGAGCCATGATCTTCGTAGCTGCTTCCGGAACCATTTCCGATGCTGTGCTACTCTGATCATCATGCTCAGGTTCATGAACCTTATCAAGTTCCATTGTCCTCCCACTCAAATACTTAGAAAACAATTTCTTGAAATAAGCAAGTAACATCAACAAACACTTTTGTCTTTTACTTAATAGTGGAAAGAATTCCCAATCAATTCTCTGGGATAACCAACAAAGACATTCATCCGATTTTGGTTGTAAACTCATTCACTTATGCTACGCATACCAAAATTTAAGAAAGGACTATTAGGGTTTATACCCATGCCATAACTCATATGGTGTCATTTCAATGGATCATGATGATGCTCTATTCAGTGTAAAAGCGGTAGTCTCTAAAGCATAATCCACAAAAATATAATGGCGTCATTTTATTTTATCTCATCATCAATCCAACAAGTTTTGGATACGTCTCTTGGATACTCCATCATCACTATGATACTCCAAGAAACGTGAGTAGTAGAACAATTTCATAACTCTCTTAGATGTTCGCTAAAACTCGTAATTCAAATATTTCCACCATGATCCAATCACAGATATTTGACTTTTCTATTACGATGATTTCCACTTCATGCTGAAATTTATTTGAATCCATTCAAATGTTTCAAACTTCTTCCTTATCGAATAAATATATCCACATATATACACTCAATTCATTGTTGGAAGTTTTCATGAAGTAGAAGAATCTCCCGCACACAACTATGCCCATGAACCATATACATCATCATGTATGTTTCCACTAAGTTAGTTGCCCGTTCAACTCTTGGCCTATGAACGGTATTTAAGTCATTCTCTTTAGAAGAGATTTGCAAGCGCCAAATGATTCAAAAATCATATGACTCCAAAAATCCATTCAAATGGAGTTCCTTCATGCGTTCCTTTCTAACATGACCTAAATGGCGGTTCCACTAATGAGTGGAATTCAAATCATTTGCCTTATGGCATTTTAACGTCAGTGTTATGCATGTGTGCTTCACCATAAAGATTTATAATAACTTATCCATCGTACATGGAATATGTCATAATTTGAACAACTCATTGTTTTCATTTGACTAGAACATAACAACCATTGTAAAGTTCTTTATTATAAAATCCGAAGGGCTAGATAAAATGCCAACGACGAACACAATAACACTTTATTTTGTTCCAGACGTGCATTTCTACCATATTCCTTGTCAGTCACTTAGGCCATTGTATTCTTGTATTGCGTTGTCTTGTATGACACCTCATACCAACCAATATGGTACAATTACCCAAGAATTTCATTGTGTGACCAAACAAGGAATACATCCATAACATGTATATCATCTATATACACCTGAGCTAGACTTTCTAGTCTTTTCTTTCTTTCTGCCAAAATATCTTTTGTAGTTTCTCTTTTAGCTTTCCTCATTCTCAGAGAACACTTCACCTTCAATAACTTCTAGGTCCATTGGTCAAATACCAATAACCTTGAGGTTCTTACCTTGAAGTTGACCATCACATGACAAGTGTTCTAGATTTCACTATTAGTAACCTTTAATGTAATGAACAATTTCACTCATAATTTTATCCATCAAATCATGACGACTTTCCGAGACCATGTCTGTACATGCTAGGCTCGTAAAGTTTAACCTTAGTATTCGCATGTGCAATCTGGCTTGCACCCGTTGTATGCACACGTAGAATCTATAACACCCGATCATCACGAGATGCTTCGAAGCGACGAGTCTTAGCAACAGTGCATACTAAGGACGATCACTTCATGGATATGCGAATATCGTTAGTGCCCAACTAGTTGGAGGATTGGGATGCCTAGCATCTTCAACCTTCGTACATTCCCATAAAACTTATGAGTTTATGTAGTCTCACTAGATTATATTCTATCATCTTGTAATCAGGTCTTAGATATCACATATATCTCATACCTTGCTCATTTCTGAAAACAAAAATTTCAGCTCCTTACTTTTCAAACAGATTTGAACTTCAAGTTTCACGGAGACAAGATGATTTAAGGTACTAATTGAAACCATTGCTCTTTGAATCATCAATGTGAGGTTTACTAAAAGTTTGCATTAGGACTTAATCATATCTTGATTCTTTAACAATACGGTACCAGTCCGTAAAGTTACTTGTCAGACTTAACAGTATTTCTATCTCAATTACAAGACTAGCGCATGGTAGAAAAGATGCCAATTCTACAAATTTAATTCAAAATACTATTCAGACTATGTTCATGATAATTTGAGTTCATTTTTAATTCTTCAATTAACTAGGTGAACTCCCACTCAAAACAACATCCTCGCATTGTCTTAGTGATTACACGAACCAAATCCACTACACCAAGTCCGATCATCACGAGAAAAGATGTAGATTCAAAGGCGAACACTCAAAGTGTTCATCATATCATTCATATGACTCATGCTCTACCTTTCGGTATCCCGTGTTCCGAGACCATGTCTGTACATGCTAGGCTGCTCAAGGCAACCTTAGTATCCGCGTGTGCAAATCTGGCTTGCACCCGTTGTATGCACATGTAGAGTCTATCACACCCGATCATCACGAGATGCTTCGAAACGACAAGTCTTAGCAACGGTGCATACTAAGGATGAACACTTTATTATCTTGATATTTAGTGAGAGGGATCATCTTATAATGCTACGTCGCGATCTAAGCAAGATAAGATGCATAAAGGATTAACATCACATGCAATTCATAATATGTGATATGATATGGCCTTTCTTCTTGTGCTTTTGATCTCCATCTCCAAAGCACATGATCATGATCTCCATCATCACCAGCATTGCACCAAGGTCCGTGGCGCCGCTTCATGGTTGTCCATCACTTATAGCTACTATGACAACTACTTGAAATAAAGCTATTACATGATGAATAGACACGCAGGTCTTTAACAAAAATTAAAGACAACCATTAGGCTCCTGCCGGTTTCCATAATACAACAATGAACATCTCATACATCAAATATAATCATCATCACATCATGGCCATATCACATCACCAAACCCTGCAAAAACAAGTTAGACGCCTCTAATTTGGTTTGCATATTTTACGTGGTTTAGGGTTTTCGAGTAAGATCCAATCTACCTACGAACATGAACCACAACGGTGATACTAGTGTTGACAATAGAAAGTGCAAATTGGAATCTTCACTATGGTGGGAGAGACAGACACCCGCAAAGCCACTTATGCAATACAAGTTGCATGTCAAGCGTGGAGCAAGTCTCATGAGACGGTCATGTAAAGTTAGCCCGGGCCGCTTCATCCCACCATCCCGCAAGATGCAAAGTACACAAACTAAAGCAACAAAAGCATCAACGCCCACAAAACCATTGTGTTCTACTCGTGCAACAGATCTATGCATAGACATGGCTCTGATACCACTGATGGGGTTCGTAGCATAGAAAACAAAAATTTTCCTACCGCAAGACGAATAAATCCAAGATCTAATCTATGGAACACCCAAGATCTAATCTACAAGATCGAAGCAACGAGATTGACAAGATACTAACCCTTGATGATTTCCAAAGCCTACGAGATCAGATCTCGTTGTTGGTGTAGACGATCATCCCCAGTGCTGCAATCCGGCAGCACTTCCGTACTCGGTCGCGCGTACGGTGTCGATGTAGCCCTTCCTCTCCCGTTCCAGCGGGCAGCGGAGGTGTGGTAGATCTCCTCCAAATTCCAGCAGCACGACGGCGTGGTGGTGGTGGTGGAGGAAGAAAAGTGCAGGGCTTCGCGCCGCAACACGTATGGTGGAGGAGAGAGGCGGCCGAGGAGGGGGCAAATCATCGGGATGGTGGCCGGCCACCCCCTCCCCTCTTTATATAGGGGGAGGGTCGGCTGGGGTGGCCCCCTTTCCCATCTAGGGTTAGGGGGCGGCGGCCAAGTGGGGGGAAGAGGATTTCTTCCCCCCCAAGTTGATCCCCCCTAGGGTTTTGGGGAAACCCTAGGGGTTTGGCCGGCTGGGCCTTGAGGGGCATGTGCCCCTGGCCCATTAGGCTAGGGAGCACCCCCTCGGCCCATGCTAGGCCTCCTAGGGTCGTGGGCCCACTGGTGGGACCCCGGAACCTTCTAGAACCTTCCCGGTCATCCACCGGAAAAATCCCGAACTTTTCCGAAACCTAGAAATCAACTTCCCTTATATGAATCTTATTCTCCGGACTATTCCGGACCTCTCGTCGTCCTGGATCCATCCGAGACTCCGAACAAACTTCGTCTCCATACCATATTCCATATCTACTTATGCGACATCGAACCTTAAGCGTCACCCTACGGTTCGCGAACTATGCGACATGGTCGAGACTCTCTCCGAGCAATAACCAATAGCGGGATCTGGAGATCCATAATGGCTCCCACATATTCAACGATGACTTAGTGATCGATTGAACCATTTACATACGATGCCGATTCCCTTTGTCTCGCGATATTTTACTTGTCCGAGGTTCGATCATCGGTATCTCCATACCTTGTTCAACCTCGTTACCGACAAGTACTCTTTACTCGTGCCGTGGTATGTGATCTCTTATGAACCATTCATATGCTTGCAAGCTAATCAGATGACATCCCACCGAGAGGGCCCGAGTATATCTATCCGTCATCGGGATGGACAAATCCCACTATTGATCCATATGCCTCAACTCACACTTTCCAAATACTTAATCCCACCTTTATTGTCACCCATTTACGCAATGACGTTTGATGTAATCAAAGTACCCTTCCGGTGTAAGTGATTTACATGATCTCATGGTCGAAGGACTAAGGCAACTATGTATCGAAAGCTTATAGCAAATTGAACTTAATGACTTGATCTTATGCTACGCTCATTTGGGTGTGTGTCCATTATATCATTCACCTAATGACATAACCTTGTTATTAATAACATCCAATGTTCATGATCACGAAACCATGATCATCCATTAATCAACAAGCTAGTTATACAAGAGGCTTACTAGGGACTCCTTGTTGTTTACATAACACACATGTATCAATGTTTCGGTTAATACAATTATAGCATGGTATGCAAACATTATCATAAACACAAAGATATATTATAATAACCATTTTATTATTGCCTCTTGGGCATATCTCCAACACTAACGTCAATAGGTATAACTTGCCCCCCTCACCCCTTGTAACCCCGTTTCTTCCTTTGCGTACCTATCCCATTGAGAGTGGCTTTCCGAGCGTTGCGAAGCATTGCACAAGTGTCACGACCGTGAGAGGGTGTGTGTGTGCGTTGTGTTGAGCAAAGCTCCGAAGCAAGCTCGATGAGAAAGATACACAAAAGAGGAAAAACATATACATAGAGAAAAATAAAGCTTCTAAGCATAGAAAAAAAGTGAAAAAAAGAGAAAAAGAAAAGGAAGAAAAAGAGTGTGTGTCCACCGATACAAAAAGAGTGCAAAGTTTGTGAGCACTAAGAGAGAAAAGAGAAGAGTGGAATTTGTGCAAATCTTGTTGCTTCTCTCATATGCAACCGAGCTACCGTCTCTCTTGTGTTGGCGTGACACCGAGCTTATAGTCTTCGTTAGGACCATCTTGTCACTTGCTCACTTCTTGGTCGCGCTAACCCCATTGTTCTTCCTTGTGTGTGTTTCCGTGTTTTCTTGACATAGATCACCACTTTTGACATTTGACTTTGGATCTTACCCACATTTGACAATAGACTTTTTCGTTGATCTTTTCGTTTGCTATCCACCCCTTACCCACCACATATAGAGTTCTTAGCCTTTTGCGTGTGCTTTGAGTGTGTGTGTGAGTAACCCCGATACATTTTGGCTTTGCTCTTGACTTGAACCACTTTTCCGATACTTTCTTGATAGGTGAGATACTTGTGTAGTTTTCCTTCCACCATACATATACACCTATCCTAGTGAGAGATACACATGATGACCCCACTAGAGCAAGCCGAGATGAGAGCATACTTCGCCGAGCTAGATGCTCGAGAAGCCCAAATGACACCCAAAGATAAAGCCGAGTGCAACGCATACTTCAAACACCTTGAGAGCAAGAGTGACACACCCCATGAGTTGAGTGAGGACACTTTGATTTCTAACAACTTAACCTCTACTCCTCTTGTGTTGTCTTCCTCTTTGCTAGGTTGCTCGGACATCGACGACGCCATTGCCATGGAGATGAGGAACTCCACTATATGTGAGATGAGCGACTCCACTATATGTGAGATGAGCGATTCCACTATATGTGAGCTTGAGTGCATCCACTTCGAGAGCATGAGTGATACACCAAGTGAGATGAGAGTGGTAGTTGATAGGTCATGTGAGGCCATTTTCAATTCTAACATCTTACCCTCTACCTCTAGTGTGTTTCCTTGTGTCTCATTAGGTTCCATGGATGACGAGACGCCGATCATGGAGAAGATGTACATGGTGCATGAAGACGATGATATCACACCATGCTTGCTTGAAGATGAACATGGAGGCCACATGGAGCCTACCACCCCCACAACACCTACCTCATATGAGCGGGACTACAAAGGTACGTATATGGGTGTTGATGATGCCATGATCCCACTAGTGCACATGATGATTTGTGTGTGCTTCCATGAGTTGGATGACCCTATTGCTATGTCATATGCTTCTTTCACTTTCCCTTGTGATACTTGTGATGCCACCATTCTTGATCATGTGGAAGTAGTTGCTTGTGACACATTGACCATGCCATGCTATGAGTGTTTCGATTTCTATCCTATTGCTTGCAATATGTCGAACAATTTCTCTTTCCCATGTGTTGCTTGCAATGATGATGATAATGCTTGTGTTGTGACAACTTTGATGAACAATTGCTCTTTCCATAAGTTTGTCGACAATAATGATCAAACCTTCAACATGTTTTGTGCAAAATTCTTACAATACTCTCCCATTAATGCAACCAAAATGTTGAATACTTTCTCTTTCCAATGCTTGGTTTGCAATGATGTTAATATGCTTGTAAATGAGATTGCCCCCATAGCTCTCTCAATTTTTGGAGACTTTTCCTATGTCCATGATGAGCATGTTCATGTGTTTACCCCGCATATTCACCATATCTACTATGATGCTTTGCTTAACGCTAATGGTGATGTGCAAAAGAAATGGACCATCATGATGGATGATGTGTTCATATACCATGCACACACGTTCTTTGCTTTGCCTATTGTGTGTGTAGGTACAAGAATGCCAATGTCAACCTCGATTGAGCACGAGTTGACAAAGAGAGCTCTTGAGAGCATAATACAAGTACGTACAAGATCGAACCCGGCTCTAATACCTTTCCCATGCTTTGCATTGAACATGCCGACCAATTTCTCTTTCTTGTGGTTCTTTTGCGAGCATGATGATGTGATTCTTACCGTTGGTGTTGCCTCAAACAAGTTGACCAATTTCTCTTTCATTTGGTTTGTTGGCACGCACGGTTGTGCAAATGTTTTCTTGGTGAACTTTTTGGATGATATGTTGTGTGTTGCAACAAATATGAGGACCAATTTCTCTTTCCAATGGTTTGTGTGCACACATGTTGATGATATTTTGGACACTCTTCCGTATGTGTTTTTGCCAAATTCTCCACTTAGTGCTTCAAGGATGTTGAACAATTTCTCTTCCCGATGCCTTGAATGCAATAATGCACATGAGTTTCTACATGAGATGGACATCATAGTCGTCTCACAATTTGGAGTTTTTGTGTTTCCGTATTTGGAAGATGTTGAAATGGAGTTCTTACACATTGACCTTGCACATGCATTATTCTTGATAAATTTGTGTTGTGCTAACGGTGTTGTGAACATGAAAGGACATGTCATCGATGATGTGCTCCAATATCACACACAAACATACTTTGCTTGGTCTTTGTTGTGTGAAGGTACAAGTGACTTGTGGATGAGCGTCAACGAATGGGTTCAACCCCACACTTCGACTACACAAGATCTCTCCATGAGAGCACATCGACATCTTGCTAAGGTGACCTCCTTCTACTTGCGCTCTTTTGCTACACCCGTGGAACATTGGCTATGCTTTGAGTGTTGCTTGGCTTTTCTTGTGCTATTGATAGGGCTCTTGACAAGTGAAGCGACATTCAAGCGTGGTTGTCATCTACCTCCTATACACGTTCATGAAGAGCTATCGTCGAGGACGACTTTTTCAAGGGGGGAGATGATACGGGGCGACCTTCGGTCTCCACCGCATCATGTGCGTCAACGCGACACGTCACGCAAAGGTGAATCTTCTCCCTTATGCGTGCCTCCAATTGTCTCTCATGAATGGTATGCTACTTCATCCTCCTTCATATGACCATGATAGGAACACATCGCCAAGTACGGAGGAAGTGGACGACACCATGGAGGCTCGAGGACTCAAGGCCGAGGTCGTGGAAGCATGGAAGAGAACGTCGAGGATAAGGGACGCGCCAGGAAGACCAGCACCGCACCGCCACTACGCCGAGGACGACGGCACTCGCCTCCTGCGCCGGCCCTATCGCCCTACCTGTGCTGGCCCTGACGCCCCACTGCAAAGAGCATCAAATCTGAACCCTTTATCCCTTTGTATGCCTAAACTACCCCTCCTTTGGTGGCTCCCTATATATAGGCTCCCACCTCCCCATTCATTAGGTTAGACATAACTTGAGTGAGAACTTGGCTTATGCCTCCACCATCCCTTTGGGATTAGGGAAACCCCTCCTCTCTTAGACACAAATCTATGAGTTGTATCAAGGCACTCCTTATATGATTTATCTTTCGCACTTGTGATTCTACCGCGGTCTCTCACTCGTGTGACTCCATAGATCGTATATCGGTCTTTCTCTCGGGGATTCTACCTCGTGTCTCTCCTTGAGGGATTCTATCGGGATAGTGGTTCGGGCTATCGGGAGTAAACCGAATTGTATCGGGTTGTGTTGCGTGCGTTCGCGTGTTTTCATCGTGTTCTTCGTGTTCTTTCCTCTCCCCCGCCTTTCTCGGTCAATTCGTGAGATCGGGCAACACACGTGGCCTTAGGCCTCATCACCAGGTTTGGACTCCACCTGTCCAAGAGTTTTTGAAGACATGCATGTATTTTAACCTAAGAATTTGTTGCCAAACGCAATCCTCATTAAAAAGTTTACGAAGCTATTTTGATAATATGGAGATATTCATTAGGTCAAGGTTTAAAATCCCTAGCCCGCCCTGATCTTTTGGAAGATAAATAATGTCCCATTCGATCAGGTGGTATTTTTTCCCCTTTTTCTTCCTCCCTAGGAACCTTGATATGTGCATATTCATCCAGTCTAGCGGACCTTTAGCCACTCTATAGAAAGATAGCATATAGAGAGGTATACTCGACACATAGGAATTAATTAGGCTAACTTTCCCACCCATGGCTGACATTTTAATTCATTTTTTATTAATGGGCACTCCTAAATATTTCATTGCAAGTGACCTGGTGTTACAAGTAAAGATTTCTTCAAAAACTTGCTTTCTCTCGAGAGACTCCCCTAGATAGTATATTTCGTTTCTATGAAAATTAATTTTCAATCCTGTCAAGTTTCAAAATAAGCAGAGAAGAAATTTAAGATTCCTTTGAGCAACATTATAGTATCATCTGCATAAGATAGCTATACCATTGACTGCAAGTTTGTACATAAACCAGTCAGCAAGCCCGCTTCCTACGATCTACTTACGAGAATTGACAAGACGTCAACTACTGTGTCAAAGAGCAACGGCGAGAGTGGATCCCCCTGTCGCAAACCTTAAAATGTATTAAAATAAGGACCGTGAAATACCCAAAGTGTACATCATTATACGTGACGCCCATCAATAGGCTCATTAACATCTAAGATAGTGGATAGAGAGCTCAAAGTCCTTTTGACTCTCGAGCTCCAAGGCTACATGTATAGTAAAATTTTAAAATTATATCTACAAGTTTTAGTAAAGGTGAAAAAAATTCTATAAGTAGTTAATTATGTATCCCATGAACATGCAAAATCTCAATTCAAATCATTTTACATTTTGAGCTATAGAAAAAGGAAAAGTACGAATATTTTGAAGATCTAAAAAATTTATATTTAGATCCACACTTTTGTTAATTTTATGTCGCTTAAAATAAAAATTATATTTACAAGATTTTGCACGTTTATGAGATATATATCATTGGCTACATTTAATATTTTATTTCACATTTTTTGAAACTTGCAGACATAGTTTTTAAATTGTTTAATATGCAGGGTGAGCGGGAGCCAAAAATCTACACTCTAAGACGGAAAGTCTTATAAAATACTCCCTTTGTTTGAATATGTAAGATGTTGGAGTATTTTTTTATTCATCCACTTTAGTTGTATCTAGTTTATTTTTAGTGTGTATTTTATCCATTTTAGTTCGTATATCTAGTCTACTTTATTTAAAAGTAGAAGATCATGAAGGGAGGGAGTAATACGTAATACTGAGCATTGGAGTTGCTAGTTGGAGCTGTGGAGCAGCTGGCCAAACGTCTCGGTTCCAATAAGCTGCTCCGCAGAATCCACGGGAGAGCTGGAGCCTCTTCGCGTGCAGCTGGGCCGTGACTCCGTAGTCCGTACCAACTCCGAGAGCCCAGTATAGCCCGCTCCTCACGATCTAGCGCCGCCGGCGCCGCCGCCTTCCACCGTCCCCGCCGCTGCTCAGGCCTTCATCCACTCTGGTCAAACCGCCGCTACTAAGCCCAGCCCCTCCATCCGCCGCCCGCCTGCAACTCCTCCTCACGGTGAACACAAGGTATCCCAATTCCAACCACGCTCCTAATTCTCTAGTACCAGAAGAAGAGATCTTCCCCTTCCGAATGGCTTCGATTTAAAATGAACGCGCATAGTTGCAGCATAAAGTTACCATCTTCAGTGTACTCGATATCTAGTATCCATGTCACCATCGGTAAGGATGTAAACAAAACCAAAGGTTTACTGGTTCGTGTATCTAATGAGGGCTACGCACTAAAAGTAGTCAATTAAAAGGGACCGGAGGGAGTATAACCTAGTAAACGAACTCGGGCTACTCAGCTAGTAACATCAACTGATTTGCTTTTCCTGTTTTTCGTTTCATATGTAGGGTTTTACTTTCTTGTAGGGGAAAAAAGAGAGCTTTATATCATGTTAGAAACAGACTTAAAGTTATTAGAAATGATAGCCATTAGACAGTGAGGGGTAGGAGAAATCAGAAATAAGTTCCATGTATATGTAGGGTTTTACTTGCTTGCAGACTTGCAGTATATTTGGCCTGCGAAAATGCATGAGAGTGGGTTGCCTGAAGTTTCCCTTTGTTGACGGAGATACCAGGTTTTGGTATCAGATCATGAACTTGTTTTTGTTCCTACTCGATCTGAATTTGAAAATGAAACCTTCAAACTGTCGTTTGCAGTTGCTGACTTTTACTTTTTTTATTCAGACCACCCCTGTAATTCTCTAGTACCACAAGAAGAGATCTTCTCTTCGAATGGTTTCTATTTGAAATGAACGTGCGTAGCTGCTGCATAAAGTTACCATCTCCAGTGGTATCTATTACTCATGTTTACCGTAGGTAAAGATGTAACCAAACCCAAGATATACTGGTTCCTGTATCTAAATGCAGGCTAGCCTAGTAAACGAAGTCGGGCTACTCAGCTAGTAACATCAACCTAGTTGCTTTTTCTGTGCTTCATTTCATTTGTAGGGTTTTACTTTTTGTAAGGAAAAGAGAGCTTTATATCATATCAGAAACAGAGTTACAGTCACTGGAAATGATAGCGATTACACAGTCAGGGGCAGCAGAAATGAGAAATTGATTCCCTATATATGTAGGGTTTTACCTGCTTGTACTATATTCGTCCTGCGAACATGCATGACCGTGGCTTGCCTCTTAAAGAGATCAGATTTTGGTATCAGACCATGAATTTAAAACAAAACCCTGGAAGTGTCGTTTGCAGTTGCTGACGCTTAATTTGATTCCAACTGTCCAACTGCGCACAGATTTGAAACGTGGCCTAGCTAGACCTACCCATCTCCTGAAATCTTGTTTATGGTTTGGACGATAATAGGAGTAAACCTGATGTGTGTCTGCAGTAGTATATATAGCTACACATCACTGTCTTAAGAGGAATATTAGTAGCTAACCCATGTTGTTACTGCAGATGCCAGAAGCTGAATGGAACGATGAGCACACTACACTTATCTGCGAACTCTTTGTTGAGCAAGTTCGGGCTGGAAATCGACCAAATACTCATATCAATAACACTGGTTACAGCCTAGTTGCAGAGAAGTTTGAACAAAGAACACAGTTACTTTATACGAAGACACAACTTAAGAATAAATGGGATAAACTCAAGAGAGATTACATCAACTGGAAGGAATTGCTTGCAAGGGGCGCAGGCTTGGGTTGGAACAACGGAAAAGGAACAATTGCGGCTGACAAGGATTGGTGGAAGAATACATGTACAGTACGTATTACTTGTGCTTAGGCACTTGTTTCTTATGAACTATGTTATCAGGCGTGAGTCATTTTTTTTTCCTTCTTTCCTTCTCAGGAATTGCCAGGTGCAAAAAAGTTCCGCAGAGCTGGAATAAAAAATGAGAATCATTTGAAAATGATGTTTGAAGATATTATCAGTAGTGTTGTGGATCATTCTTCACCAGCAGCTGACAGTTTGCCATCTGCTCCTGACAGCACCTTGAATGTTGAGAGTCATGATAGATCCGATAATAATGTGGAAAGTTTCTCAGAAGATAACCATGGCAGTCAACTAGACCATAATGATGACACTCAGCTCGGCAATAATGATGCCATTCAGCAAAACCATGACCCGCCCTCAATTAGGAACGATGTGGAAGAGAGTCATGGCACTCAACTGGACCGTCATGATGACACTCAGCTCGGCAATAATGGTGTCATTCCGCTAAACCATGACCCCCCCTCAATTAGGAACAAAAGAAGACCTATTCATGTTAATACCATGGAGAGTAAGAAAGTGGAAAGTAAGAGAAACAAGACGGAAACAGCTTTGCTCATGCAAGCTCAGTTGAAGCGTATAGTGGAGTTGGCTGAGGAAGCACAGTCCATTTTTGATAAGTTTTCTTCCCAAGCTGACTCTCCAAGATCTGACATTCAAGATGTTATGACATTGGTTCGTGAATGTGGAGCACGGAGTGGAAGTGATGAATATTTCATTGCGACTGAACTGTTTGTCAATCTAGAGCAGAGGCAAATGTTCTGTACTATGGAAACAGCCGAAGAGCGTCTTGAATGGCTTAGAAGAAAGTACAATGCTAAGTACGGCTAAATGATTCTAGGATTTATTTTCTGTTATATCAAGCGTTTGTTGTCTTCAGCGTTCAAAACTTGTCATCTTCTAGATGTCAACAACTTAACAATTATGTATTAGAACCTGACAACTCTTATCTGTCCACCTGTGGTTGTAAATACTCATTTCTGTATGTGCAAATGTCCTTTGGTGTTAGATATGCCATACCTTCAGACCGTGTGGCAAATGTAGTCAGCAGTCTCAAACCAATGATACACAATAAGCTATGTTGTACCTTCGAGACAATGGTTTTCTAATACTTCGTCAAGATTAATTACAGTACTACAGATTGTGTTTACTACCCTGATGACCACGACGAAGATCCTGATTAGGACATCCATTATTCTGTTGTATTAGGAGGTTAATGGAGTTATAATTTTTGTTATTTAAAATTGGAGTATGTAAATATCAGACGAAAATGGATGTTATATTTAGAGTTGCCTTTTATTCTGAAACATTTGGGCGAGTGCAGCCTTTTAGAGCTTGGGCTACATGTTGCCCTTTATTTAGAAATTTTTGAGAACTTGATTTAAAATTTACAAAAAGTATGAAAAAAATCTGGATGTAGTCATATCCTACAGCCATGCAAAAACCCAATACCGAATAATTTAAATTCTAGGCTACACAAAGATGACAAATGTGTGGGTCTAGTGTATAGTGAACAGTGCACATTTCAAAACTAAAAAAGTTGTCAGATTTTTTAAAATCCAGAATAATTTGAAAACTGCTAGTGGTATTGCTCTCCTTTTCAAAAAAAAAAACTGGAAAACGTTATTCTATGTATCAAAATACTGAAAAATATACAACTACAATGGTCCATGGATTGGAGCCCGGCTCCGGGCTTTCTAAGACAATGGGCCGAAATCAAATAAAGTCCAGAATAACTCCTTAAATCCATGGACCATCCAGCAAAACCCAACGCAATCCATAAAAGCCAACGACATTGTCTCTACGGGCCTCAACCCTAGCACTCTAGCAGCTGTTCCCTTTGTATGGTTAAAATAGGTAGGCCCACTGGAAGAAGTATGCTCTAGAAGACGGACGAGGCGTTCCTACACCCGGGAACATATGCTGCCGGTTTTTAAAATAGCATTTAAACATAGTTCAAAATTTTAAAAAAATCTGGACAGAAAATTGACTTGTACAGCTCGCAATTATATGAGCTCATAAAGTCGTTTGCGAAAAACTGATATTTTTGTGTCGTGTGCAAAAAAGAAAAATTTGAGTGCTTAAAAAATGCTTTTTGAAAGACATTTCTTTATCTTTCTCATACATGACACAAACAAAAAAATGTCAATTTTCTGCGGTACTTGGCGTGCATACATATAATGTCGACATATACGCACCAAATTTTTGTTCAGATTTGTTTTGACATTTTGAAATGTTTTCTCGAGGACCAAGAGCATATGCTCCCAAGGTCAAAAGTATAGAAGACATGTTATATTTCATGTAAGAAAGACCAAGACGGCTGATACATTGCTATTGACTGCTACAACTCCACGTGCACCACCTGCTAAGAGGCTTACAACGCACCCTCAAACAACGATGACAACTTGCCGTGCCAAACCTCCTTCCAATAATGGTCAGGAGATGGTGCACAAAGCTACAAGACTCTGCAACGGTCCAACAAAGACACCACCATAGCACGACAACAACTCTAAGGCAACTCGGACCAACGCAACTTCACCATAAGCCTTAGAGATGGCGAGTAGAAGGGGGGATCCGACCGTATTCAGTGAAGGCGCCAAGTAAGTTGCATCCACCATGCCGTACATTGCGTCCGGCCAACACCCTCGACCATTGTCTTAGTGGAAGGAGTACATGGAAAACACACATGATCACATCACAAGAGAGTATTTGGTTGCTCCCAAAATTTCTTCACGAACATACAAGAAGAAGAAATGAAACATTATCTTAATATTTCTTACAGGGAGGAAAACCGGTACAAAGTGTACAGAAACTTTGTTGTTGCTCTGGTTCTGTGGCGACGTGACTCTTCTTCACTCTTCAGTTATTGTGACACTTGATCCATCCATGTCTGCAACCACCAACGGCGTGTCCTGTCAAACCAAGGCGATGTATATGGCTTCACTAACAAACTCCACCAGGCATGTGTCAGTGCATCACTTAACATTTGCACTCCACTCAACAACTATCTGCTGCCTTCGATAAGAAAGAAATAGAGCGACTTCACTATCCATGTCGCAGCGACGGTGTAAAAGTACTAAATAAGTACCCCACATACTGATTTAAAGCAATATACTGAAGTAGACAAGAGCACACGATTTAATAATTACTCCACATAATGATTTAAAGCAATTAATATATTCTCGTAGCAGATTAAAACCTAAGTTTATCACAACATATTACACCAACTACAAATTGAAGATGGCGAAACTTTTCATTTGGCTTCTTTACCAAAATAGGGTTTGGACAGCCGACCGCTTGGAAAGAGTGGGTGGCCAAATTGCGGCTTGTGTCCTTTTTGCAAGCGATGCACGGAATCCGTGGACCACCTATTCGTTCATTGCCGGTTCACTTTGAAGATTTGGGACAAGACAAAGGAATGGCTTGGCACCCCCGACATTCACTCTATACCCATGGGGGACAATCCTTTCCGGAATGGTGGAACGTCATGTCTATGGGGCAAAACCGCAAAGGTGTGGCATCGCTTGCCATGCTAATTCTTTGGGAGGTGTGGAAGGAGCGGAACAGTAGGGTGTTCAACAACAAGCGTGCGTCCTCACAAGTCGTCTTCGAGGATTAAAAACGAGGCTAGACTATGGGTTTTAGCGGGTGCAAGAATTTTGGACTATTTCATGCCGGGAGAGTGATCGTGTAATAAGTCTAGCACATTTTATTTCTTGTAAAACTTCTCCTTAATTAATAGAAAGGGCAAAGCTTTTGCCCGCGTTTCAAAAAAAAAAAAAACCAATATCGTCTACAGTAGTACGGAGTATTCCACTGATTAAACTTCTTCTGGGAGGGGAAAAGCTAAAATTAAAGCGGCTAATTGATGCGAGGTTAGCTATCAGACATGGTGATGAACCAACAACCACTCGCGCGAACAGGCAGCAGGTGCGAAACTCACATGCCAGAGCCCGTACGTGTCCTGGCCTCGCCGCGCCGCGCCCGTACGCACGCAAACAGTACAGCGGTTGGTAGCACGCATTTTCAGTCGGAGGAGGCGGCGGATGGCCCGCCGGCCGCCGGAGTTAGCGAGGGAGGACACATGGCCGTCGATCGCGCGCCGATCGTGAGAGAGCTGCCAAAGCGGGTGCACACTCGACCGGTAGTTAGAGTTACTGGGTGCTGTAGTGTGTATCTGTAAAGTACCTTAACACAAAAGCCAAGCTGCTGCTGCTGAAAAGGTTGAGGAGTTTGTTGAGCTAACGCCATGTGACCTCACCTTAGCTCACCTCGCATCGGCCATGTCCCTTGACAGAATGGACGGTGAGAGCAGGCCGGTGCACTTTCTTAGAAATTCAGATGAAGAATCTTGTGGTGGTGACAGCATAATACTCCTCCTTATCGAGACAAGACCGGGCATCTTAGTGCGTGTCGTGATCGGCAACCAATCTAGCTAGGTGGCTACTGCTAGTGCGAAATTCCCCGTGTACACTTATGTGCATGCGAGTTAAATATGTGTCCTGCTTGTGTCTAGGGCTCATTTGATTTATAGGATTTTCCAAAAATTTGTGTATAATTGAAATCTTATAAAAAAATCAAAAGCCTTTGATTCATATACCATATCTTTTTTTTAAAAAAAAGGCAAGCTCCGGAAGGACCTAGACTATGCTGCATTAGTCAAAGCGGTGGTACAAAGTTACATAAAGAGACAGTAAAAAAAATAAAATTACACTCAAGTCCCTAGAATTTACATAGAAGACCTCTAATTTTTTTGCAGAAAAGCAATCGGGTCCCTCTTCCACACCGCTGCAGGGGGATGAGCTGTGCCGGCGACCACCAACATCCTCGCCGGGGACATGGCCACCTAGGAGAAGGCTGGTGCCAAGCGTCACCGCCGCATCATCAGAGAGAGGCCTCCGAAGGAGGTTGCTGCGACACATCTCTTGCGTCAGCTGATGCCAATCTTGGGCATCCAAGATCGGTGACCATCTCGTGGTCACCGTGTGATAGCTCGAGGAAGCAGCACGAGTCTCGCCGGCCGCCACGAACTCGCCTTCGGTGCCCTGTCCCTCGCCGCCATGGCCGGCCGAGAGGACACAAGGGAGAAGAAGGAGTTGTAGCTGTCGGAGCCAGCGCTTATTGACCGAGCTCGCCGCGGCCGTCTACTCTTCGCCCACCACGGACGCGAGCAAAGAACCGCCGTGATCTGCTCCCTGATGCTGCGCCACCACATCGAGAAGCTCGAGCTCCAACCCGCCTTATTTGCCGAGATGCCTGGGTTGAAGACGCGCAGCCGCCACCACTCACGCCACCAGAGCCGTGCCGCCGCACCACCCAACCACAGGATGCACCAGATCTGACGGGGAAGAACTGATGACCTACTCTAAGACGCCACTATAGGACCACTAAGCCTACCTACACCTACTCCGACGCCTTTCCCTCGCCATCTCCCGACCGGAGAGGGGTCGGGATCGGCCCGGCTTGCTAGGGATGCCTCTCAAGCTACTGCTCACTCACGAGAGAGAGGAGGGGGAAATGAGCGCTCTTTGCTAGTGGTTTATGTATCATATCTCATATAAAATAATACCATCGAAATTTTGTAGTGAAAATTTATAAGAAAATAGCATGAGGTTAGACCTGCTGAAAAATTCATTCACTATAATCAAAGAGGGTTCCTGTACACTTTTCCTATCCATGAATCAAGAGTGAATTCCACTTTTTACCCCCTACTTATATATTTGTGACACTAATTACCCCACCGAATGAAAATTTGTGCAGATTACCCATTGTAAAAGCTTTGGACCCTTGTTTTTTGATGTATGTCCATTGGGCAAGGTGTTAGGTGATGATTAGGATCTAAAAATAACAAGACTATAGTGAGGAATCAAACATACGGATTAAAGAAGTTTGGACATAATCGTCCATGAGGCCCTCCGAGATTAACATATTTTGTCGCTCTACATGGTTGTATCATGCCTATCCTATCTAACAATGATACCAAAATGTTAAATTGGGGATAAACCGTGTTTAAAGTCTCTAAAATGGGATATTTTGGTAAAAGTTCCACAAAATGGGGTAATATGTGTCACATAACTACAGGGTACAAAGTGAATTTCTCTCATGAATCAGAGAATTCCTAAATTTAGTCAGCAAGATTGGAAGGCCCGAAGCAGAAACGGTCTGATGATCTCCAGCCAAGAATAGGAGAAATCTCGCTAAGAGTGTATCTCTGTTAAAAAAACCTTTCATCTGAAAGCCAAATGCGCCATAGTGTTCTAGTGACATCTTACTCTGCCATGCATATTTGGGTTCGGGACTGTAACTGGACAGAAAATACCACAAGGATGCATCGATGAATTTAATTTAATGCTGACCAGGTTCAGTTCCTGTTGGCTAGTAGCAAGAGTCTAGAAGAAACAGTTTCTCGAAAACATTAAACTTAAAGTTGGAAGCTTATCTCCGAAAGGATCCGCTTTGGGGGCATGCATACCCTTCGTGGATATCTGCTTTAGTTCCCAACCACTCTTCAAATCATTGTCCCTTTTATCTTTCAGCTCACTCCTTTTCTCAAGGAAAGACACCGGCATGCTAGCGACCTGCAATCTTTAATCTTATCAGTAACAACTAACATCTCCTAGTAAAGTCTGAATTCAACCACTCGGCTGATAAAGTGTTGGGTTGTTCTCGTAAAAAAGTCTTGGGTGGCTAAAATTTTAAATCGCCTTCATACTCCTAGAGCCATGGTGATCGTACCTGAGGAAGATCTTTGATCGTAGGCTCCATTCGAAAACAAAATTTTGTAGTTTCCGAGTTGGTATATATTTGAACTGTTTTGTGTGAGATGTCGATTGGGTGTATATCATGCATTAAAGAAGGGAAACAAGTAAAGCGGTCCATGTCCCTCATCTCCTTTGGGACAAAGAATCTGCCAAAGAAGGTAGGGCATGATAATACGATCTTACCTTAGATATTGCATGTTGTTTAGAGAAGAAAAAGAATATGTTAAAACAATATTATCTTTCATAAACGCGACAAGCAAATAACGAAAAATGATAAAAGAAAACGCAGCGAGATACGATTTAACGTGAAAACCCTTCCAAGAAGGAAAAAACCACGCCATCCAATAAATACTTCACTATATCGGTTTTTTCAAACGCCGTGGGTTATCTTATAATCTGATGAACCCTAGCCGGTGGCTTACAAGATGTGTATATAGGCGGTGGCAACGATCCGCATGCGGGCTCCCCCCCCCCGCACCCCCTTCGCAGCGTCCCGCAGACACGACCATGGCCGCGACGGGTCTCGCTCCGCTCGTCAGAATTAGCCTCCCTTTAGTATATGAATTTGAATCACAATATAACATTATCAACAACAACTAATAATGTCACCTTGTAGGCTCAACCACTCTGATGAAAATTTTAGGGGAGTTCTCGTGAAAAAAAACTCTTGGCTGGCTAAAAAATTTAAGCGCATTCATACTCCTACGCCATGGTGATTAGTGGTGGACCTAGAAACTTCTAGAAGTCTAGGCAAACATGCTTAAAATGCCATTTTTTCAGACGAAATCGTTGTACAAAGTGGATAACGTAAGTTGTCATATATCCACCCATGATGGTGACCGTATACACGAGATCTTTGCATTGTAGGTTCCATTGGAAAACACAGTAAATCTTTTAGTTTTAAAATACTAACATATTTGATCTGTCTTGTGTGACGGTGATACGGGCATGAAGGTCGATGTGAAGCCCAATTTCAGGACTCCACCAGCCTAGTTATCCCTAGTTATCTTATTTTATGTAATGGTCATATATGGGCAACTTAGGGTTTTTAATAAGTCGAGTTAGTTTTGGTTTGGGCCTGTCCAAACCAAGTTAGGCAAGCCCACAAGGGTTTGGCCGGCCACCCCCTCATATAAGGGTTGGCACGGCTAGGGTTTAGGGTTAGACAAGTTTAGGTTAAAACTATTGCGTGTGTTCACGTGTATCATCCCTCCGGGGGTACGCTGCCGTTTATCTAGTTCGTAATAAAGATCCGCTGCGAAGGTTCTTGTGTTCATCAAGGATTGTCTAGCTCAGGTTTGAGGCGTATCGCTCGTCGATCCGTTGTTGAGGAGTATTAGCAATCGGCACATCCAGCTGGTCGATCTCATGAATGAATGAGCATTCATTCATCCATAAACTCAGAAGGCGACTGTTTTTCGTTGTACTTCCTACATGTTCGTTTTTAGCACGAATCATACTTGATTAAATTCAAGCCCATGCATGCATGCAAGCTGTACCAGTTTGGTTGATGCCATTCATGGCTGGATGGACGGACGTTATAACCACCGGCGTCCCATCCCATCTCGTGTACGTTTCGTCCGGAACCGCCGCGTGGAGGGCACAAGAATTTATCTTTCTCGCGTGCCCACAGCACACCTGGTGGACACTAGTACTGCAGGGGTCACGCTCATGGCCCCAGGCCCCGGTGGTACAATCATCCATGCATGCATGATTCGTGTGTATCTCTGTCTCTCCCTACAGAATGAAACCGAGAAAGTACAGGTTGTGTTGTGTGGTTATGTGTATCTGCAAGTTGCCAAGACAGGGTGCTAGCATCGGATTGGATCGGACGGCTCTTCTCAAAGCGGTCCGATATGTCAAGGAAGTTTTTTCTAGCCAGAATTTCGTTAATAGAAAATCAAATAATATGAACAAACAAGATCAGGAGATAACATCTTTAGAAAAAGACCACGAGAACAGTTGTATAAAACTCTAAAGAATAAAAAAATACATAACTTTCCCTATTTTTTTGATAAAGATTATATACTAATATCAAGAATATACCAATTACACTCCGCCTCTGCAACAACACTGCAACAACACATTGCCCTAATAGCAGATATGCACAACCAAAAAAAGAAGAAGAATTACATAAAGGAAAAGATCCGCTACAAATATCTATTCCTTTTAGCAGCGAACCAAACACGACCAATATAGCACCGGAACGCCTCCAGGAAGAAAACAACGCACAAGCGCCGCCATCGCCCTGATCATAGATCATAGGCCCGCACTCACAAAACAATGCATCCAACAAAATCATTGACATACACAACCAATTAAGGCCAGACCTTGGATTTTCATCCTGCAAGTTTAGACACAAAACTATCCCTATGGTTTCTTGCACCCATCAAAGTTGTTGGCCGCCATACAACTACAACGTCTCCTAGGCACACATTGGAAGAGACGTCGAGCCTCCACCGTTGTCGGATCCAAAGAAGTACCGTCGCCAATGAGACTTTGTGAATTGATAAACATGACCGTTGCAAGCATCGAGGGACATGTCATTGTGGCACGTCGACCTGGGGATGTCCCCTTGCTATCGTGGACGAAGATCCACCGCATCCCATCGATGAAGTTGGGGAACAACGACATATCCACCACCTCCGGACCAACATCCTCACTACAGAGCATCCATCTCGCCCGGTGCCAGGGTCGATAACGACGAACTTAACCTAAGCGACGAGAAACTGATCTCACGATATATGAAGAACAACAAGAAGACCAAGTTGTCGATCAAAAGATTGGCAAGCGCATGTCGCCATCAGCTCCAAGACATTGTCATGAAGGTTGCGACAGGTGTGGGAGTAGAGTTGAGCCAAATTTATTCGTTGGGCACCGCTCCCCACACCCCAACTATTCCCCACATCTAGTGCATGACTTACCAGATTTATTCATGGTGACGCCTCGTCTCTCTCTCTACTAACCACAAGGCGGTTTCCACTTCTAGTCTCTCACCGGGGATTTGTTCGCTCCCCTTCCCTCTGATCATTGTCCTGGTATCATGAGGGGGAGGGGAGGTCCGGTTCCCATCTGTGTGTATTTTACTCCTAGGTTTTCGACCTCTCGGCGTCATGGTGGGAGATAGATGTTGATGGTGCTTCTAGAAATAATGGTCTCCCAGTTCATGCCCCTACTCTTCGGAGCTGTTGCTGATGCTGACGAGAGACTTGTGGGGTCCAAGTTGTTGGAGTGGCTTCAATCTGGTGTTGGGTCGTGGCATGGTGGCAGGGACTAGATGTCTTGGAGTACACCATTAAGATGCGTGTTTGCAGAAGATGGTGGGGATCTTGCCGCCTGAAGGGCGGGTTGACGCTGGTCCTGGATCTAGCATCGAAGAGGCTCCTTTGATCGATGTTCCTTATCATGCTAGATCCAGTTGTATAGGGCTGGTGCTATTGCTACTCATTAACACCTCCTGACTATAAGGACGTGTATGCTTGATAGTTGCGGCAATGCCAGTTTGCAGCAATAAAATAGTTTGTATTCTTCTTGTTTTATTTTTTGCTTATATGCATATCAACTCTATTTTGTTGTTTTGAATACAAGTAATGTATGCTTACGGGTGTACATCGAAAAAAAACAACGCTCACACACTAACCTTAATGTTAGATTAGAACGGAGGAACGAGGCCCCTTTCCCTTGCTGTCCGCGCAGCTAGCGGAGAGAGAGGGACCAAATGATATTGCGGGTGGAGATCTGTTGGACCACCGCAGCTGTTGCAGGACAGGAAGAGGCGAATTGTTGTGTAATAAAAGATGTGAGCAAGTAACCAATGAGGTGGGATTTTCGCGTATTATTATTCAATCTGATAGTTTACAAGTGAATGAACCTCTTCAAGCGGGAAGTTTCCCTTCAACAGCGGTGTTTGCTCTTTTTGGTGATATTTACATCCAAGCTTCAACATTTTCTAGTTGTGAGCTTAGATTATTATGTAATAAGGAAGCAAACTTTGTTCCTCATTGCTTATTGAGTGATAGGGATTCACTCCCGCGTGTTTGGGTAGATTATCCGCTGATTTTTATCATTTTCTTGTTAATTAGCGATGTATCTACTATTTCATTAATAAAACTCGCAGCAGAGTTTGATGATTCCCTCAAAAAAAAATGTGAGCAAGGAGGCAAGGAGCAATCATAAACAGATGATGCTCCGTTGCACGGGTGAAACCAAAATCCAACGATGTCCGGGATTTACTCGGAGCGATGGTTTTCCAATGGGTGTCTTCTCGCACATACACCAAGCTAGCTAGAGGATAAGCCATTGCGTGCTTGATGTGATTTGAAACGGATGATGATATCTCCAGCCCACCCGTATCTATCCCTCACCACGTCCGTTTCGTACTGTAGTACGTATTTATTAAAACACGTTAATTAGGGATATGCATGATGTCTCGAAAATAATAATACGGTATAGACGCCACGTACACCCGCCCCATTCGACGCCATGAACGCCTCCCATGCTCAACCAAAACGGAGCCCCACAAAATACAGAGGATCCATCCGTCCGTCCGTCCATCCACCTGATTTCCAACCCTACACCAAACTTTGCAGCAGGTCCCGTGTCCTCATCACCCAACCCGGCCCATCATCACAATCCCATCCTCCCGCCTCCATTAACCAATCTTCTTCCTCGCCTCACCTTCAAGCATCATACATACATCGGCGCCCGCCTATAAACCTCTCCACCACAACACCTAGAAGAACCAGGGAGATCGAGCAGCTTTCTTGGTCTCTCTGTCCGCCCATCCTTCATGTCGAGCTCCGTGCACGTCCGCAAGGCCCTCCACCTCGTCTCCATGAAGGCCAATAAGCTGCAGAGCTTCGTCGGCCTCCGCCTCATCCTCGTCGCCGCGCTCGCCGGCTTCCTCGTCCTCTTCTCCGCCCGCACGCTCTTCTCTCCATCCACCTCCACCACCTCGCATCTGCGCGGCGGCGGCGATGGGACGTCCTGCTCGAAGCTGCCGTCCCCGATCGCGGCCGCGCTGGTGCACTACGCCACGTCGAACGTGACGCCGCAGCAGACGGCGGCGGAGATCGGGGTGTCGCTGCGGGTGCTGCAGAGCCGCTCGCCCTGCAACTTCCTCGTCTTCGGCCTCGGCCACGACAGCCCCATGTGGGCGGCGCTCAACCACGGCGGCCGCACCGTCTTCCTCGAGGAGGACGCCACCTGGATCGCCTCCGTCCGCTCCAAGCACCCGGGCCTCGAGTCCTACCACGTCACCTACGACACCCGCCTCACCGAGGCCGACGAGCTCATCGCGCTGCGGGACCACCCGGGGTGCACCGCGCAGCCCGACCTCGCCGCCGCCACCGAGGCCGATTGCCGGCTCGCGCTACGCGGCCTCCCAGCCGCGTTCCACGAGACCGAGTGGGACCTCATCATGGTGGACGCGCCCACGGGGTGGACGCCCGAGGCGCCAGGGAGGATGGGCGCCATCTACACCGCCGGCATGGCGGCGCGCGCGCGGCGGCCAGGAGACGGCGCCACGGACGTGTTCGTGCACGACGTGGACCGGACCGTGGAGGACACCTTCTCCAAGGCCTTCCTCTGCGACGCATACCTCACCGAGCAGGTCGGCAGGATCAGGCACTTCGTCATCCCCAGCCACAGGGAGAAGCCCGGCACGCCATTCTGCCCTCTGAACTAATCACTACCGGTTACCCAATTTCGACCTCCGATCCGGTGTAGTAGTACGGCGGCACTCACCATGATCAGAAATACCCCAACACTACACAGCTGGGCATACTGAATACTACACCGTACCATTAATTGGAGGCAATCGACCAAGGCCGTTGGATTGAGAAACCAACGCGCGCGATCCAGTATTCCGGAGGAGAGGAGTTGTCCATTTTTTCCCCTTTGTATCTACTATATGAAAGCAGTAGTCAGCTGTAAATTTTCGATCCCGCGCCCCCTTGACACTGATGGTTGTCAATCAAGAGGGGAATCCTATATATGTTGTAATTTGGAACCATTTGCACTACATTTCTATTCTTGAAAGATATTTTCCTTTCAATTGTGTAGCAGTCAGGGAGGTGCATGTGGAGTGATAAGAATAAAGAGATTTATTTGTTTGCAGCAATAATACTACACACTTGTGGATATGAAAAACATCTTGCATAGTTGTGTATGTAAGGAAATGCAGGTTTACTGCATTGGATGGTTCGAGCTAGCAATCATCAACAACACTATTGCCACTGAAAAATCGATCGACTTCAACATTGATTCTGGCAGTACTTCTCCACATGTGTTCTGCCTAGCTAGCTGACACCGGCAGCGGTGAGGGAGGGTGGCCTGATTTCGATTGCTTTGGACGATACATGGTACGTTGCCCTTTCGCTAGGGCGGTGACCTGCCTGGCATTTTGTAGACAGCTGGGGCAGTCACCTGCGTGGTATTTTAATTTCCATGGCACAGTGCCCAAGTTCCAAGTGAAGGGGTACCTAGGAGTTGAACTTCGATTAGTTGAGATCCGAGTTTCAAGAGCCTGATTGTAGAGGCTAAGAACGCGGGTGCGTGACATCTGTAAAGTTTCTAGTGTAACATGCAAGTCTGTCCTCTGTTAGATTTCTTGTTACAGTACAAGAAAGAAACTCCCAACGAATATATTCCATTCTTTGGTTACTGCTCATCGGAGCCTTTCCTCCCCATATTTTGGGGATGCTGAAGGGAAATATGGCAGCCAGTGGCTGAGCTAGGGCGTCCATTGGGTTTGAGCAAGGTCAAGCAGCTGTAGTACACAAAGCCCACAAAACTAATGACAAAATTAACCTGTTGTACAAACATGAACTGGGACTGATACTGTCGCCGGAGCCCGGGCAGCTCCCCAGGGTCTCCTGGCGCTAGAGGCAGACCTAGGGTGTGAAGTGTCCTCCAATAGATCGTGCATAGATTTCATTTAAAAAGAGGGCGTCACTCACTATTGTACTACATCTATTCTAGAATATAATTCTTTTAAAATAAATTAGTTTTCTAAAAAGGTCTATATTTTAAAATGAATGTAATATCAAACAAAAAGGGCCTGAACCCGGTGATCATTGTTGGGTGAACCTAGGTACGTCCAATGATGCTTACGAAAGGGTTTGAGGGTTCGAAATGATAGCTGACACAAGAGACAAAACAAACACGTTGCTAGTGTACATTGCGCGAGGATACTCCCAAACTGGTCCTAGATCTACCACATCCTCGTCGAAGGATCGCTGAAAGGAGCCACAACTCCAGATGTAAAAAGCGTATACCCCCGCAATGCCACAAAGTTCAACACATGATCCCAAGGCCACATAGTTCAACACTAATTCGCCACGGGAAGAGGTGGTGTTAGTCATCGGCAAGGGCCTATGGCCACTGATGACGTTACATGTGAGAGATCCTAGCTCCCTTCCATCTGCCACCAGCCAACACTGCAACTATCACAAATTTTGGTGAAGCGGTCAATATACCTGCTCACGAGGTGTGCGCTCTCTCTCACACTTATTTGTGCTGTTTTCTTTATGAAATTTTGTTGCCTACGTAACATAGAAAGTTATGAAGCCTTTCTGTGATGTGAACATACATATGTCCATTGTAAATAACAAGCTACTCCATGTGTTTTCATTATTGAAAATTTAAACAAATATGCTTGGTAATATTAAAAAAGATCTAAAAATACTTAGGCCAATAGTAAAATGTGGTGAATTATACTCCCTCCGTCCCAAAGTGTGTTGCGTATAATCTTTGGTCGAATATAAAAACAAACATATAAATTCTTGCAATATATAATGTATTCATCATGAAAATATATTTCATGGTGCTTCTAGCAATATAGGTTTGATATTGTGGATATTGATATTTTCATATATAATTTGAGATGGAGGGAGCATGATACAAGAAGCGACACTAGTAGAAAATGCTTAATTTTGAATATCAACTCAATACAAAATCCATACGGTTTATCAGTAACATAGGAATACAAAGATCTCTAAAAGGCCGAAGAAGTCAAACTGTCTACCTAAACTATCAGTAACATAACTAGGGACACTTTTGAGATTCTAAATTCGAAGTTCTATTCTCGTGCTTGAAAAACACCCTAAAAAAAGCTACCGCTTTGGCCTTGATCTCTTGGGTCACCATACTAAAGACATTTTGATGCCACTGCAATATGCCGGAGTTGGAGATCCTCTACCAGCGACATTGCCTCCCTACATGCCATAGCCTCCAGCGTCAAAGATTCCAGTAACATTTAGGGTCGAAGCCTCTAGAAAGGACCCATCTTCTCGTCGGCAGACCGTACCTAGAGCTCCTCCTTTGCCAATCTTCGCCACAACGGCATCAACGTTAATCTTTACGTACCTAGGCGTAAGGGGAACCCATTTCGTATGGGGTGGGCTTGATCCCCCCACTCCCATTGGAAGTCCTGGTGTAATAGCGACTCAGAGATCCTTCAAGAAGTTTTCCACAAACATGTGCGTCGATAGAGAGCTTTGAAATTCACCATCGAAGATATATAGTCTTCCTCCTCGACCCTCGCATACCATATGGCCAACAATGTGACAACCATTGTAAAAAAATCTTCTTTAGCTAGTGACTCCATCAAGAATAGTCATTGTTTAGCCGATGGTTCCTCCGAATTGCTCATATGCCGACCATTCCTTTCTTTGCTAGGCCCATTGACATTGAGCTACCATGCAGTTGATTGGTGAATGTCTCCAAGAATCCTGCTCACTGTAGATTGAGCACACACTCGTGTCAACCATGTTTCTATGGTTGCAGACATCATGATTAGGTAAGGGCTGGTGTGCAAGCGCCAAAGGAAAACCCCCGGCTTCGACGAGACGTGGACCTTCGTAAGCTGCTGCCAAAGCTTCTGCTCCTTAGCCCCATTCATTCCAGTTGATCTGCTTCTAAGTTCTAACCAATCTCTCCGTCTCTTTTTCGTTTGAACCAAGATTATGTTTTGCACTAGGGCTATCTGCAATGGTTGCCCAAATGCAGTAGTTTCTAGTGGAGTTATATTTTGCACCCATATTTGTTTTTTGAGGGAAATATTTTGCTCCCAAATGCACTAGTCTCCCCACTGGGCCACTCTCCTGAAATGGACGGACGTTCGTGCAGTAACACTTCCACGAATGAACAACCTGGCCCATTCGAGAGTCGAGACGAAGCCCAAAACTCTCTCTAGTCGCCTGGCCTGTCCTCCACCGCCGGCGCTCGCCATGGCTGCCGGAGCCGCGGTCGCCGCCCGCCGCCTCCTCCTCCTTCGCCACTCGCGCCACCCCCACCTCCTTCCCAAGCACCAATTCTCTTCCTCCGCCGCGGCCGACGGTCTGGACGGTCGGGACGGCGGCCGCGTCAAGATCTTCGACCGCGACCTGAAGCGCCGGCACCGGGACCGAGCGGCGTGGGCGATGCGGGAGAACGACGCGCTGTTGGATGCCGTTGCCGATAACCTCCTCGATCGCCTTGAGGACTGCAGGAAGGCGTTCCCCTCAGCGCTCTGCATGGGCGGCGCAGCCGGCGCCGTCCGCCGGTTGCTCCGCGGCCGTGGTGAGCTACTCAACTCGCTCTTCTTATTGTGCACCAACTTATTCTCAAATATGATGGTCATTGCGGCGAAACGTGTCAGATGGCTTCCAAAAATTTCCATTTTCGTCTTGAAATGATCTGCCACCTGTTGCTTCTCATTGATGGAGTACTAACTTGCAAGATGGTGTTCATAATTTGTTTGCCAGGTGGAATTGAGAAGTTAACCATGATGGACATGTCGGAAGACATGGTGAAGAAGTGGCGGGAGTTGGAGAATGCTGCTGAGGACGGCCTCGAGACAAACTTCATCGTTGGAGACGAAGAGTATCTTCCAATCAAAGAAAAGTAAATAAATGTCAGCGATGCTTAGCTTTCAATCTGTTTGTTGGTTTCATTTACGTATTGCGTAAGTAAACTGCACTGAAGCCACATACTTTCTCCAGCTCCAGCCAAAGATAATGAATACATCCCCCTTTATAGGAATTATTAAGAGACATATTGTCAATGTATAGCCTGCTTATGCTCATGATTGAGTCAATTGTACTCCCTCCGTTCCATATTAGTTGTCACTGATTTAATACAACTTTGTACTAAATCAGCGACAACTAATATGGAACGGAGGGAGCAGATTTTAGGTGTGAGCGGCTGATTTTCAAAGATAAAAGTTCAAGCGACAAGACAAATTGTGATCATGCATTGTCTAGTCTTATGTTAACGTGGTTCTTTGTTTCTGAAGCTCTCAGGATTTGATAATGAGCTGTCTTGGGCTTCATTGGACCAATGATCTACCTGGAGCAATGATACAGGTAACTTTTTAGAAAACAATGAAGCCATTTTGTTAATATTTTTTTGTAACATTCAGTTATCTAGCGCTGAAATTTCTGAACTGAGGATAATTGGCTGTCCTTTGATGGCAGTGTAGGTTGGCGTTGAAGCCTGATGGCCTTTTTCTTGCAGCGATTCTTGGTGGAGAGACTCTGAAGTTACAATCTTAAAATTTACCATTTATCGATATTTTCCAGTTTCTTGCCTGACTTGCTTTTTCTTGGATATGGTCAGGGAACTGAGAATTGCATGCACTATTGCTCAAATGGAACGCGAGGGAGGCATCAGTCCTCGAATGTCCCCTTTAGCACAAGTATGGTTCCTTTATGATCTGAAATTTTGTCCAAATGAGATTTGTTCATGCATCCTATAAGTTTCTGTTGATTAGCTTGTTGTATTGTAAAATCAGATGGTAAAATTCCTTCCATGAGACTGGACCGTAGTTGCAAAGTTTAATCTTTACGTTGACCCATTAGTTGTCTCCTGGTTCTAATGGTGACATTGGGTTGTACACTTAAGGTCCGTGATGCAGGAAATCTTTTGTCAAGGGCAGGCTTCGCCCTTCCAGGTGTTGATGTAGATCGGTATACAGTCAAGTACAATAGTGGTGCGTACCAGAACTCTTAATTTTCTAATTAGTGTATATATTTTTACAATATAGTCAAGATGGAACGAGCATCCTATTTACAACATTCCTGTGACTGTGATATTAAGGGTCACTTTTGTCAGTTTGTGTTATTAATATACAATTAGGAATAGGTTTTCTGATAAATTTATTTTATATTCAAGAAGCATGTAATATGTTATTGTGTTAAACGCCTCAAAATGATATTTTCCTTTTCAGCAAGTTGCTTATTCGTCCTGACAGTTTTATTACTTTTTATCAATTAGCTCTGGAACTTGTGGAACATCTTAGAGCAATGGCAGAAACGAATGCTCTCTTCCAAAGAAACCCTGTAAGCCTTTCTAATATAATGATGACTGAATTTTTTATTAGCTATTTTTAATTAATTTATTAACAGGGTAATTGAATTTACACTGGTTTTCTATTGCCAGATATTAAAGAGAGATACAGCACTGGCTACTGCAGCCATATACCAGTCAATGTTTGGGTTAGAAGATGGAACCATTCCAGCTACCTTTCAGGTTTGGTACTGTTTAAGATTACAATTTTTTGTAAGGAAGAGCAGAGAATTTCAACTTGACAGTGATTAAATAATGTCTCTTCTCATTCAACTTGACTAAATAAAGGGTAGTAATTGTGACCTCCCTCGTTGAAAATGTTCAACAGATTCAGAGTTTGTTATCCATTCCATATTGTAGAGCACATACAATCCATCACTTTTGTTTTTTTGTTTTATAAGACGTGTGCAGATACCAATGTGCAACCAAATCAAATTTTCCCATCTTACCTGCAGTACATATAACTGCGTTCAGCTGTACGCATGCATAGGCAACCAATTTTTACCACACAAGACTACCTAGAAAAGTGGGGAGTAAAGCTGAGAGGGGAGTGCATGCCCAACTCACTATTTCCAAAGCTAAATAAATGCAGCTGGGACTACTTCATACTACTTTTTCTCTACTTTTAGCTGCTTTTAGGCCACCTTACTCTGAACGCTAGTAACATATATGCTCTTTATATTGAAATGGAAGAGTACTTGCTTTGTGCAGGTAATTTACATGACTGGCTGGAAGGAGCATTCATCGCAGCAAAAAGCTAAGAGAAGGGGTTCTGCGACTGTATCATTTAGTGACATAAGGAAAGAATTTGGTTCCAACCAAGAGTGAACTTCTAGCAAATGGTAAGAGGATGGCATCGAGTTCATTTTCTGTTACTGTATTGTTCATTCACCCCATCTGTTGCAGCTATACTTATCCTTTATGTTCTTTTACCAGCCTTTATATAAAAAATCTCTCTCCGAAGATGGAAAAGAAACCCCCTAGTGCCTCACAGTATAACCTCGGGTTTCCGACGCATCCTGATTTGCAGAAAGCAAGTGTGCTTTGTTGGTTGCCACCAAAATCCTCTGAAGAATCCCTTGTTACATCATTCTTGACGATCATCCTGTAATATTTTCAGTGTCTCTTTGAGTGGCAGTCCCGACTTCAATGGACTGTTTGAACCATGAACCTAGCTTACCGGTGTCGTGTTCACAATGTTGTAACCACTGTTTTGGTTGACCCATTGTAAATTCGAAGGAACTCTGTTACTCCCTTCATACCGGTTTATAGGCCCATTACGTGTTTCAAGAAAACTTTGACTATTAATTTGGTCAACCAAATATAATTTATATGCCTAAAAAATTATACCATTGGATTCGTATGCAAAAGAAGTTTCCAACGGTATAACTTTTGTGGTAAATATTTCATATCTTGTTGACCAAATTAATAGTCAAAGTTCTTCTCACATCTAGAAATGTGCTTATAAACCGGTATGGAGGGAGTATTAAACTTGTCATGTCAATAAAAATAACTTGCCCATTTTTTGACAGTTGTGCTTTAATCTTATGCATCGTAGACTGCTGCAAGAGACTGGACGATGCAACTCTTCTTACCGTCAAAGTTGTGCCTAAAATTGTCCATGGAAATATAACTTTAATTTTAATTCAAATGCTGATTAAAATCACAGACTGGCCGTAGCATAGCATTTGGCGGTAGGAAAAACATGATAAAATTGGAATAGGCGTCCAGACGATGTGATAATTAGTTTTTTTTTTGACAATCAATACCACATATATTCATAATAACAAATAGTACATGGTAGAGATACACGAGCTGTCTCCAGTGATTACAAAATAAACTCTAAAAGATACTAGCAAATATTCGAGGTCTTCAAACTCTTTCTTCTTCCAAGACATAATCTTGTACTTTCTGAAGGCAGCCAAAGATAGATAACAAACCATGACCAAATACCGAAGGTTCTCCCATAATTTTAATTTGCAATGCAAGGCGTGCACGCGCGCAACCATTAAAGTAGTCAATCAACATCGGCAAGAGTACCAACACCAGTATGTCGGGAATAAAAACCGATCTGCCTTGTCGACGTTGATGGAGAGCCGAGAGTACGAATCACCATTGTCGAGGACGTAGCAACCGGGACAAAAACTGCGAGGATAATCCTCCTCGCGGCAACCATGAGAAAGATCAAGATCGATGCGAAGTAAGATCTGAACACCCATACCTAGATAATTGTAATCTTTCAACACCACCATTGACGTCGGGAAGGAGATCTCGTCGTCGAACGAAAGACCGAAGATCACTTATTGCAGACGATGTCATCTCCATTGCGGGAAAACCAACAAGAAAACGACGACCAAAATCCTAACATAAACTACTGAAAAGACTAGTACTTTTATTGAAAAACTCCACGCATAGATCGGGTTCCCCACTTCTCCCGACGCCGACGAAGCCGGCCGGGGAAGGGGGAACCGATCTATGGAGGAGGCTGAAGTGGAGGCGACTAGAGCTCTTTCTCTCGAGGCGGCGGCGTGGAGTTGAGACTAGAGAAACACATTGTGTGATAATTAGTTGTTTTTCTACAACCAGTGTGATATTATGTTTGTACCGTGACGTGATACGATCTGATCCTAGTCCTACTTCCCGGTTTACGTGTCGTGCACTTACCAACGCACCCCATAGGCCCATACTCCCTCCGTCCACAAATAAGTGGACATCTAGCCTCTAAACTTTGTCCATAAAAGAGTGTACTCCTATCTTCCCAATGCACTTTAATTGCTTCTCTCTCATCGCACGGAAATCAAACCCAATAATATTAAGCACATGTTCTTCTTGTTTTCTACAAGCACTTAGCTCATTGGAGGTGAAATAATTGAAGTGGAAAGATGCATCTTCCCAATGCACTTTTCACTTCACTTCATAATTTGTCTTGAAAACCCCACATGTACACTTATTTGTGGACGGAGGGAGTATGTTCCAACTAATCGGACCCAGCGATGCGGCTATATACTCGGTCTGTCCCGTATTGGGGTAGTCTACCATCGCCGACTCCGGCATCGCCGCTAGATCGCGTTTTACCTCGTCGCACCCCTACTACTTCCTCTCCAACCGGCCAACAGCAATCCTTGACGATCGACGTTGGTTTTGGGGTAAAGTGATTTGTCGCTAAAGATCGATTTCTTCTGGTCCTATAACAGATCGATTCAATCATTGCTTCTCGTTACTGGTCTTTAGGGCAAAACCCTATGTTTCTTTACATGCTGATCTCGAGTAATTTCCTCTACGGAACAACACTTCCAGGAGATTCGAATTCTGGGGAAATTTAATATGTTGCTTGCGACCAAATCCAGTGAAACGTTTGGGTTTGGATGATCTGTTGCAGGAGGAGCGAAGAACTGATGGAAGAGACGCCCGCAAGTGGGATCTGCAATATTTTTGGGGACTCGGAGGAGTTCATCCTGATCAAAATAAAGTCATCAGACTACTGGGAGAGCTCGGCGAGAAATAGTTCAGGTCGCCATTTCGAGTTCACCTCTGTACGTGCCTAAAACATGCGCAACTCTTTCCCAGTCCGTCTCTTTGCTTTTCAGAAAACCACATTTTATTTGGTTGGCATGTATGACACTCTACTCCTAATGTTTTTCCTTACAGCATGCAATACTTAAGGACTGTCGTCAAGACGCACTAGCTCATCCGCGGCGAAAAATGTATGGTTCTACTTATATCATTTTACTATGTGTGTCAATTTGAATTGAACGAACCGACCTTTTTTCCCCTGTAGAAGAATGAGCCGATCTTGCTCCCTTCCCATGTTAATTCAAAAGCACAATGGCAATTAACTTCTACCAAGAACTTGGTCTTTTTGATCTGGAGCTTGTAATAATGCCGCATGACTTTTCTCAGAAAAGATGACTCAATTTTTTTCTTTATTTTGCTTTTGTGGTAATAACTCTTTTTCGCTTTTTTTTGGACCGGGTTTAGTAAAATCGTCAAACTCGGGCACCTGCACATGTTACCGGCGCGTGATGAGGAGACGGAAGCCTTGGCAGCGGGAGCGACGGCACCTCATGCTCCATTGCCAGCGCTCGACGTGGAGGACAAGGATGGGAGTGCTGCTGACGTGGCCAATACCAATGCCGATAAGCCATAAGGTTTTGAGTAAATAAGTTCCTACTCCTAGATAGAACAATATTGCTGTATGATACTCCTAGACAGGGACATATGGTTTCTGGATGCACCTGGCTGGAGACGGTGGCTGGCGGCTTTCTAGGAGATTACAAGATGCATAAGCACATTTTTCTTCCGT
The DNA here is from genome assembly GCA_030979885.1 of Lolium multiflorum. Lineage (NCBI taxonomy): Eukaryota > Viridiplantae > Streptophyta > Magnoliopsida > Poales > Poaceae > Lolium > Lolium multiflorum. The sequence continues at coordinate 85,962,235 of CM061751.1, forward strand.
TCCGTTGGTTGATCTTTATGAACGCCATGTGTGACTCTTGAGGTGTAAGCTTTGAATTCTAAACTCTGAATTGCAATAAAACGGCTGCGTGCATCAATTGATGCAGAAGCCGGAGCTATGCTCCCATTTAAAAAAAAAAAAGAATCTTGAGTTAGTATCATATCATTGTTTGTCGTGCGTGTTGTCCATTTCTTAGACGCATTTGCTTCTATCTTGATAGAGGGAATTACATGTGGTCAAAAGTCAAAACAAGTGCACCAATCGTCATCGGCAAGATTGCTTTTCCGTCCAGTTGTGACCGGGATCTCGAACAATTTGACGAGGGCTGAGGCAGTTGTCAAGCGTTTATCGGTCGCAGCAACTCCACCTCGTTCGACCATGCCTACTTCGTCAACCTGTTGTAGGCTATGTAATTTTCAGTTTGGCTGTTTGATCCCCAAAATTCTGCTGGCTTTTTGTGAAATACGACCTTAACAGCTCGATTTCTCCCCGAGAAGAAGAACCGATAACTTTTTTTTTGAGAACACAGTACAACGCAGACGCTCACAAACACGCACGTACAAACACCCCTATGAACGCACGCACGCACACCCTACCCCTATGAGCACCTCCGAGGGACTAAGCCGGCATATCTTGAGGTTGACGAAGTCACCACTGGCGCCTCGCTGTTGACGGGCACGTCACCTACCACTGAAAGCATAGCGCCGGTTAAATCCTGAAATAAATCCAGGTAAATGCAAACACCCATGTCAAGTCTAGGACTTGAACCTGGGTGGACTGGTTCCACCACAAGGGACCTAACCACGAGCCAAGCTCTGTTTGCAAGAACCGATAACTTGGTTCAGAACAAAACTTCTGTTTTTTTTTTGACAATCAATACCACATATATTCATAGCAACAAATAGTACATGGTAGAGATACATGAACTGACTCCAACGATTACAAAATAAATTCTAAAAGATTGTAACAAATCTTCGAGGTCTTCAATTTCTTTCTTCTTCCAGAACACAATCTTGTACTCTTCTGAAGGCAGCCAAAGATAGATAACGAACCATAAACCTGATACCGACGAAAGTTCTCCCATAATTTTTTGAGCCGCAATGCCAAGGCTGCGTGCACGCACGCAACCATTAAAGCAGTCATACAACATCGGCAAGAGTACCAACACCAGTATGTCGGTGAATAATAACCGACTAGCTTTGTCGTCGTTGATGGAGAGCCGAGAGTACGAATCACCATTGTCGAGGACGTAGCAGCCGGGACAAAAACTGCGAGGATAATCCTCCTCGCAACAACGACAAAAGATCCAAAATCGATCTGGCGAAGCAAGATCCAAAGGCCCATACCTAGAAAATTGTGATTGTTCAACACCACCATTGACGCGGGGAAAAGATCTCGTCGCCGAACGAAAGATCGAAGATCACTTATTGCAGACGATGCCATCTCCATTGAGGGAAACCAACAAGAAGATGGCTCCAAAATCCTAACATAATCTAATAAAAACAATACTTTTATTCGAAACTCCACGCATAGATCGGGTTCCCCACTCCTCCGGCGAAGCCGACCGGAGGAGGGGGAACCAATCTATGGAGGAGGATGAACTAGAGGCGGCTAGGGTTGAGGCGGCGGCTGAGAGAGGAGAGAGAACTTCAATGTTTTAACAGAGTAGCCCATGCCTTGGCTAACAACGGATGCTCCTTAACGTATCATTTTCATTTTTTTTTTTGAACTGAACGTATCATTTTCATTAATAGACAAGAAGATGTCTGATGTCTGATTAATTAATAGGCAACCAACCAAAAACTAATACAAGTGCACCAATATTCAATATTGTTATGAAACATGATCATGTTTCATAACAATATTGAATATTGGTGCACTTGTATTAGTTTTTGGTTGGTTGCCTATTAATTAATCAGACATCAGACATCTTCTTGTCTATTAATGAAAATGATACGTTCAGCCAATAGTCGGCCAAAATCCAATATTCGGCCACACGCAGCCAACAAGAGACAGCTCTAACTCGTACGTGGAGCTTCACAATAGAACCTAGTTGGACTTGCGCAAACTGAATCCTCCACCAAATGCCACCGGTTGCCGGTCATCATTGCCGCGGTCATTGTTGCCGTAGGAACGCACTCCACTGCAGCTCCGTCTTCGCAGTGACATAGCGAAACATGAGAGAACTCATCGAACACGCCGGTAACCAGCTAACAAAGTCCAAGCTGTGACCCAAACTCCCTTCTGTACTTGAAGTTTATCCAATCAGCCGTGCTTGTCTAAAATAAAGATCCACAAGTATGAAAGAAAACACCTTGATCTCTCCTGTGCAAGTTCTAATTAACTGCTACAGATTGGTAATTATGTTACTGTTGTTATTTGGTCTATGTACCTAAGTGGTACACTGCTGTTAGCGCTCCATGTATTCAAAAGAATTTTACATTATTTTTAGAGGACACATAATCCTTGGGAATTTCTCTCCGAATGTCGTTTGATTCATAGGATTCAAATCCTAAGAGGTCTTTCCCTAATGAGTGCATGCTACGTTGACCAAAATGTTCCATCCACTCAAATACATATGTTTTGTATATGCTGTCGAACATTTCTTGAGACAAATTCATGTACTAGATAATTTAATCACATAGGACTGAAAAAGCATGCCACTCAAATCTTTGCATTATTTTTTGTATTCCCGTGTTTTGAGAAAGCTTTTAATACTACTTCATACCAAATCTTTTAGAACGAGGGGTCGTCACCAAGGACGAGATCAAAACCAAAGTTGCGCAGCTGCTATTCGACGAGAAGTTCAAGGCCAGGGTTGCCATGTTGAAAGACGCTGCGTGAGCGAGCATCTCGGAGTGAGGCTTCTCGCATGTGAACCTGCTCAAGCTTGTCAACTTGTTATAGCATCTTCAGTCGCGTCCCCAAATCGTCCCCAAGCTATTTGGGGCGCGCCGGACAACAAAACGCTTTCAGTCGCGTCCTCTAAAGCCGTTGTTTGTCCGGCGCGGCCCGATATGGTGTTCGGCGCGGCCCGATATGGTGTCCGGCGCCCCGAGCCCGTCCCCGCCCCATAGGGGGCGCACCGGGGACGCCGGACACACCGAAAAGCGAGGCGGGGAGTGACGGGGCCGACCCGTCAGCGGCACATTAAATTTTAACCTAACCGTCGCCTACCTCGCGACGGAAGTTATTGGTGCACAACGACGGTTGATACGTCTCCAACGTATCGATAATTTCTTATGTTCCATGCTACTTTATTGATGATACCTACATGTTTTATGCACATTATATGTCATATTTATGCATTTTCTGGAACTAACCTATTAACAAGATGCCGAAGAGCCGTTTGTTTTCGCTGTTTTTGGTTTCAGAAATCCTAGTAAGGAAATATTCTCGGAATTGGACGAAATCTTCGCCCAGGGTCCTATTTTTGCACGGAGCTTCCGAAGACCGAAGAGATAACGAAGTGGGGCGACGAGGCGCCACCATAGGGCGTGGCCGGAGGGGGCCCGCGCCGCCCTATGGTGTGGGCCCTCGTCAGCCCCCCGACCTACCATTCCGCCTACTTAAAGCCTCCGTCGCGAAAACCCCCGAGAGCCACGATACGGAAAACCTTCCGGAGACGCCGCCGCCGCGAATCCCATCTCGGGATTCGGAGATCGCCTCCGGCACCCTGCCGGAGAGGGATTCATCTCCCGGAGGACTCTTCATCGCCATGATCGCCTCCGGAGTGATGAGTGAGTAGTTCACCCCCTGGACTATGGGTCCATAGCAGTAGCTAGATGGTCGTCTTCTCCTTGTTGTGCTTCATTGTTGGATCTTGTGAGCTGCCTAACATGATCAAGATCATCTATATGTAATTCTATATGTTGTGTTTGTCGGGATCCGATGGATAGAGAATACTATGTTATGGTGATTATCAATCTATTGTTTATGTGTTGTTTATGATCTTGCATGCTCTCCGTTATTAGTAGAGGCTCTTGCCAAGTTTGTACTCTTAACTCCAAGAGGGAGTATTTATGCTCGATAGTGGGTTCATGCCTTCATTGACACCTGGGACAGTGATATAAAGTTCTAAGGTTGTGATGTGTTGTTGCCACTAGGGATAAAACATTGATTCTATGTCTAAGGATGTAGTTGTCGATTACATTACGCACCATACTTAATGCAATTGTGTTGCTTAGCAACTTAATACGAATGGGGTTCGGATGATAACCTGAAGGTGGACTTTTTAGGCATAGATGCAGTTGGATGGCGGTCTATGTACTTTGTCGTAATGCCGGATTAAATCTCACTATATTTATCATATCATGTATATGCATTGTTATGCCTTTCTCTATTTGTCAATTGCCTCTGTAATTTGTTCACCCAACATGCTTTTATCTTATGGGAGAGACACCTCTAGTGAACTGTGGACCCGGTCCTATTCTTTACATAGCATACAATCTACTGCAATTGTGTTTTACTGTTTTCTTACAAACAATCATCTTCCACTCGATACGTTTAATCCTTTGTTACAGCAAGCCGGTGAGATTGACAACCTCCACTGTTTCGTTGGGGCAAAGTACTTTTTGTTGTGCAGATTCCACGTTGGCGCCGGAATCCGTTGTTGCGCCGCATCACATTTCGCCACCATCAACCTTCAACGTGCTTCTTGACTCCCACTGGTTCGATTAAACCTTGGTTTCATGGGAAACTTGCTTCTATACGCATCATACCTTCCACTTGGGGTTCCCAACGGACGTGTGCATCTACGCGTATCAAGCTAAATTTCTGGCGCCGTTGCGGGAGATCAAGACACGCGCAGGGAGTCTCCACTTCTCAATCTCTTTACTTTGTTTTTGTCTTGCTTTATTTTATTTACTACTTTGTTTGCTGCACCTAAACAAAACACAAAAAAATTAGTTGCTAGTTTTACTTTATTTACTGTCTTGCTCTCTATATCAAAAACACAAAAAAATTAGTTACTTGCATTTACTTTATCTAGTTTGCTTTATTTACTGTTGCTAAAATGAATACCCTGAAAATACTAAGTTGTGTGACTTCACAAATGCAAATAATAATGATTTCCTATGCACACCTATTGCTCCCCCTACTACAGCAGAATTCTTTGAAATTAAACCTGCTTTCTGAACTTGGTTATGAGAGATCAATTTTCTGGTGTTAGTTCTGATGATGCTGCTGCCCATCTCAATAATTTTGTTGAACTTTGTGAAATGCAAAAGTATAAGGATGTAGATGGTGATATTATTAAATTGAAAGTGTTTTCTTTCTCATTAAGAGGAAGAGCTAAAGACTGGTTGCTATCTTTGCCTAAGAATAGTATTGATTCATGGACTAAATGCAAGGATGCTTTTATTGGTAGATATTATCCTCCCGCTAAAATTATATCTTTGAGAAGTAGCATAATTAATTTTAAGCAATTAGATACTGAACATGTTGCTCAAGCATGGGAGAGAATGAAAACTTTGGTAAAGAATTGCCCAACCCATGGACTGACTACTTGGATGATCATCCAAACCTTCTATGCAGGACTAAATTTTTCTTCGGAATTTATTGGATTCAGCTGCTGGAGGTACCTTTATGTCCATCACATTGGGGCGGCTACAAAACTTCTTGATGATATGATGATAAATTACTCTGAATGGCACACGGAAAGAGCTCCACAAGGTAAGAAGGTAAATTCTGTTGAAGAAACCTCTTCCTTGAATGATAAGATTGATGTGATTATGTCTATGCTTGTGAATGGTAGATCTAATGTTGATCCAAATAATGTTCCTTTAGCTTCATTGGTTGCTCAAGAAGAAAATGTTGATGTGAATTTCATTAAAAGCAATAATTTCAACAACAATGCTTATAGGAACAACTCTGGTAATAACTATAGGCCATATCCCTCTGCTAATGGTAATGGTTATGGTAATTCTTATGGGAATTCTTACAACAATAATAGGAATGTACCCCCTGGTCTTGAAGCTATGCTTAAAGAATTTATTAGTACACAAACTGCTTTTAACAAATCTGTTGAGGAAAAGCTTGATAAAATTGATACTATTGCTTCTAGAGTTGATAGACTTGCCTCGATGTTAATCTTTTAAAATTGAAAGTTATGCCCAATAATGATATTGATAATAAGATTACTACTACAGCAAATGCCATCCAAGTTAGAATTAATGAGAATATAAGATTAATGGCTGAATTGCGTGCTAGGTGGGATAGAGAAGAAAATGAAAAACTAGCTAAAGAGAATAATGTAGCTAAAGTTTGGACTATTACCACCACTAGTAATGCTAATTCTTCACATGTTGCTGCACCTCCTACTATCAATGGTAAAATAATTGGTGTTGGCAATGTTTCTACTCCTAGTGCAAAGCGTACAAAAGCCTGAAATTGCTAAACTGCTGAAACTGCTTGTGATAAAACTGCTGAAATTTTTCCAACCTTGGGAACAATGATCCCATTGCTGTAGCTCATAATGATTTAGATTTTGATGATTGCCACATCTCTGAAGTTATAAAGTTCTTACAAAAACTTGCTAAAAGTCCTAATGCTAGTGCTATAAATTTAGCCTTTACAAAACATATTACAAATGCTCTCATAAAAGCTAGAGAAGAGAAACTAAAACTTGAAACTTCTATTCCTAGAAAGTTTGAAGATGGTTGGGAGCCCATCATTAAAATGAAATTCAATGACTTTGAATGTAATGCTTTATGTGATCTTGGTGCAAGTATTTCTGTTATGCCTAAAAAGATTTATGATATGCTTGACTTGCCACCATTGAAGAATTGTTATTTGGATGTTAATCTTGCCGATAATGTTAAAAAGAAACCTTTGGGGAGGATTGATAATGTGCACATTACGGTTAACAATAACCTTGTCCCCGTTGATTTTGTTGTCTTGGATATCGAATGCAATGCATCTTGTCCTATTGTGTTGGGAAGACCTTTTCTTCGAACTGTTGGTGCTGTTATTGATATGAGGGAAGGTAATATTAAATATCAATTTCCTCTCAAGAAAGGTATGGAACACTTTCCTAGAAAGAGAATGAAGTTGCCTTTTGATTTTATTATTAGAACAAGTTATGATGTTGATGCTTCTACTCTCGATGTTACTTGATTTGCACTTTCTGCGCCTAGCTGAAAGGCGTTAAAGAAAAGCGCTTATGGGAGACAACCCATGTTTTTACTACAGCAATTTTTTGTTTTGTTGAGTCTTGGAAGTTGTTTACTACTGTAGCAACCTCTCCTTATCATGTTTTTGTGCCAAGTAAAGTTTCTATGTTAAAGTTGATGTTATATTTGGGATCATGCGCAGAAACAGTCTGTCACGAATCTTTGCACAGGCCTCTGTAGGAAATTCGAAAAAATCTGCCAATTTACGAGCGTGATCCTCAGATATGTACGCAACTTTCATTAGTTTTGAGTTTTCCATTTGAGCAAGTCTGGTGCCGCTTTAAATTCGTCTTTACGGACTGTTCGTTTTTGACAGATTCTGCCTTTTATTTCGCATTGCCTCTTTTGCTATATTGGATTCATTTCTTTGATCCATTAATGTCCAGTAGCTTTATGCAATGTCCAGAAGTGTAAAGAATGTTTGTGTCACCTCTGAATGTGTGAATTATTAATTGTGCACTAACCCTCTAATGAGTTTGCTTGAAGTTTGGTGTGAAGGAAGTTTTCAAGGGTCAAGAGAGGAGTATGATATACTATGATCAAGAGGAGTGAAAGCTCTAAGCTTGGGGATGCCCCGTGGTTCACCCCTGCATATTTTAAGAAGACTCAAGCGTCTAAGCTTGGGGATGCCCAAGGCATCCCCTTCTTCATCGACAACATCATCGGGTTCCTCCCCCGAAACTATATTTTTATTCAATCACATCTTGTGTTCTTTACTTGGAGCGTCGGTTTGTTTTTGTTTTTGTTTTTGTTTGCATAAAATGGATCCTAGCATTCACTTTGTGGGAGAGAGACACGCTCGCTGTTGCATATGGACAAATATGTCCTTAGGCTTTACTCATAATGTTCAAGGCGAAGTTTCTTCTTCGTTAAATTGTTATATGGTTGGAATTGGAAAATGCTACATGTAGTAATTCTAAAATATTTTGGATAATGTGATACTTGGCAATTTTTGTGCTCATGTTTAAGCTCTTGCATCATATGCTTTGCACCCATTAATGAAGAAATACATAGAGCTTGCTAAAATTTGATTTGCATATTTGGTCTCTCTAAGGTCTAGATAATATCTAGTATTGAGTTTTGAACAACAAGGAAGACGGTGTAGAGTCTTATAATGTTTACAATATGTCTTTTATGTGAGTTTTGCTGCACCGGTTCATCCTTGAGTTTGCTTCAAATAACCTTGCTAGCCTAAACCTTGTATCGAGAGGGAATACTTCTCATGCATCCAAAATCCTTGAGCCAACTACTATGCCATTTGTGTCCACCATACCTACCTACTACATGGTATTTCTCCGCCATTCCAAAGTAAATTGCTTGAGTGCTACCTTTAAAATTCCATCATTCACCTTTGCAATATATAGCTCATGGGACAAAATAGCCTTAAAAACTATCGTAGTATTGAATATGTACTTATGCACTTTATCTTTTATTAAGTTGTTTGTTGTGCGATAACCATGCTTCTGGGGAACGCCATCAACTATTGTTGAATATCATGTGAGTTGCTATGCATGTCCGTCTTGTCTGAAGGATCTATCACCTTAGTGGTTGGAGCATGCAAAATTGTTAGAGAAGAACATTGGGCCGCTAACTAAAGCCATGAATCATGGTTGAAGTTTCAGTTTTGGACATATATCCTCAATCTCATATGAGAATAATAATTGTTGCTACATGCTTATGCATTTAAGAGGAGTCCATTATCTGTTGTCCATGTTGTCCCTGTATGGATGTCTAAGTTGAGAATAATCAAAAGCGAGAAATCCAAAATGCGAGCATTCTCCTTAGACCTTTGTACAGGCGGCATGGAGGTACCCCTTTGTGACACTTGGTTGAAACATGGCATGCAAAGATCCGGTAGTCCAAGCTAAGTAGGACGAGGTGCGGGCACTATTAGTACACTATGCATGAGGCTTGCAACTTGTAAGATATAATTTACATAACTCATATGCTTTATTACTACCGTTGACAAAATTGTTTCATGTTTTCAAAATAAAAGCTCTAGCACAAATACAGCAATCGATGCTTTCCTCTTTGAAGGACCATTCTTTTACTTTTATTGTTGAGTCAGTTTACCTATCTCCCTCCACCTTAAGAAGCAAACACTTGTGTGAACTGTGCATTGATTCCTACATACTTGCATATTGCACTTGTTATATTACTTTATGTTGACAATATCCATGAGATATACATGTTATAAGTTGAAAGCAACCGCTGAAACTTAATCTTCCTTTGTGTTGCTTCAACACCTTTACTTTGATTTATTGCTTTATGAGTTAACTCTTATGCAAGACTTATTGATGCTTGTCTTGAAGTACTATTCATGAAAAGTCTTTGTCATATGATTCACTTGTTTACTCATGTCATTACCTTTGTTTTGATCGCTGCATTCATTACATATGTTTACAAATAGTATGATCAAGATTATAATGGCATGTCACTTCGAAATTATCTTTGTTATCGTTTTACCTGCTCGGGACGAGCAGAACTAAGGGGATGCTGATACGTCTCCAACGTATCGATAATTTCTTATGTTCCATGCTACTTTATTGATGATACCTACATGTTTTATGCACATTATATGTCATATTTATGCATTTTTGGAACTAACCTATTAACAAGATGCCGAAGAGCCAGCTTCTTTTCTGTTTTTGATTTCAGAAATCCTAGTAAGGAAATATTCTCGAATTGGACGAAATCTTCGCCCGGGGTCCTATTTTGCACGGAGCTTCCAGAAGACCGAAGAGATAACGAAGTGGGGCGACGAGGCGCCGCCACCATAGGCGCGGCGAGGAGGGGCCCGCGCCGCCTATGGTGTGGGCCCCTCAGCCCCCGACCTAACCTTCCGCCTACTTAAAGCCTCCGTCGAAACCCCGTACCGAGAGCCACGATACGGAAAACCCGGAGACGCCGCCGCCGAATCCCATCTCGGGGATTCGGAGATCGCCTCCACCCTGCCGGAGAGGGGATTCATCTCGGAGGACTCTTCATCGCCATGATCGCCTCCGGAGTGATGAGTGAGTAGTTCCCCTGGACTATGGGTCCATAGCAGTAGCTAGATGGTCGTCTTCTCCTTGTTGTGCTTCATTGTTGGATCTTGTGAGCTGCCTAACATGATCAAGATCATCTATATGTAATTCTATATGTTGTGTTTGTCGGGATCCGATGGATAGAGAATACTATGTTATGGTGATTATCAATCTATTGTTTATGTGTTGTTTATGATCTTGCATGCTCTCCGTTATTAGTAGAGGCTCTTGCCAAGTTTGTACTCTTAACTCCAAGAGGGAGTATTTATGCTCGATAGTGGGTTCATGCCTTCATTGACACCTGGGACAGTGACAGAAAGTTCTAAGGTTGTGATGTGTTGTTGCCACTAGGGATAAAACATTGATTCTATGTCTAAGGATGTAGTTGTCGATTACATTACGCACCATACTTAATGCAATTGTCTGTTGCTTAGCAACTTAATACTGAATGGGGTTCGGATGATAACCGAAGGTGGACTTTTTAGGCATAGATGCGGTTGGATGGCGGTCTATGTACTTTGTCGTAATGCCGGATTAAATCTCACTATATTTATCATATCATGTATATGCATTGTTATGCCTTTCTCTATTTGTCAATTGCCCGACTGTAATTTGTTCACCCAGCATATTCTTTACATAGCATACAATCTCTGCAATTGTGTTTTCTTGTTTTCTTGCAAACAATCATCTTCCACTCGATACGTTTAATCCTTTGTTACAGCAAGCCGGTGAGATTGACAACCTCACGTTTCGTTGGGGCAAAGTACTTTGGTTTTGTTGTAGATTCCACGTTGGCGCCGAATCCCTGTTGTTGCGCCGCATCACATTTCGCCACCATCAACCTTCAACGTGCTTCTTGGCTCCTACTGGTTCGATTAAACCTTGGTTTCATACTGAGGGAAACTTGCTTCTATACGCATCATACCTTCCACTTGGGGTTCCCAACGGACGTGTGCATCTACGCGTATCAACGGTGCAGTTCCCGCAGAGTCGCAGCAAAGCGTCTCGTCGCGCCTAGCTCTGCGTGCCGGCGTTAATAAGCGCCACCGCTCCCCCGCCTCCCTCCGGCCTATAAAAAGGGCGCTCTCTCATCGTCCCTCTCACACACAAATTCTAGCGCCTCTCTTCCCAACCCTAGCCGCCACCATCTCAATAAAAGTCGACGCCATGGCTGGTAGAGACGGAGGCCGAGCTTGCGGCCGTGGTCGTGGTCGTGGCCGCGGCAGAGCTGCACGCTCGCCGTCGCCTCCAACACCGTCGTCTTCATCGTCGAAGATGGACGAGGGGCCCGGCTCTTCGAGTTCGTCCTCAAGGGCGACCCATGCGGCATCCAGAGGCTGCCGGACACCTTCACCGACTACGACGACCGCCGGGCATGCTGCATCTGCGGGAAGATTCGTGCGGCTGCTACCGGTGGATCGTCGATGTAATCTACGACGCGTGCGTCAAGATGTACCTCCACATCAGGGAAGTTCGCGCGCCACCACCTTCCAAGCCGGCTTCGTGCTCGTGTTCTCCTACTTTGGCGACAGGGACATGAGCGTCAAGGTGTTCGACGAGACGCGCTGCCGCCGCTACCACGGCATCGACGAGGAGGACGATGAAGAGTGTTGTTTTTCGCAGCGAATACGTGCACGGAGGTTTCGGCTGTTCTTCCTCGCAAGAACCAACAGGGGCACCGTCACCAGCTGGATTTTCCAGTTTGGATGACTCGGTGTGCCCTCGAGTGTTCTTTCTTGGCAGCGAACACACGAAACCTTCGATGCACGGCCTAGTTAGGTTTAGTTTTTTTGCAATATTTTATATTTGTGTCAACCATGGTTCAAACTATGTATTAGTTTGTGGAAAAACCATGTTCCTAATTATGTCTTCGTGTAAACCATGTTTCCAATTATGTATTAGTTTGTGGAAATTGAAATAAAAATGTCAAAAAAAAGTATTTTAATGTTTGGGGGGCGACGTTTGGGGGACGCGGCTGGGGAGCGACGTCCCCCAAACGCGGCACGAACGAAACAAGTTCCCCAAACGCTCAATTCGGCGCGCTTTGGGGGACGGTTTGGGGGACGCGACTGGAGATTCTCTTAAGAGCAACTATCACGTAGGTTTAATATCAAGTTGTGTGTTATATTTGTTTTTGCAAGGACTTTATTTTCACTCCAGTTCCAGTGTTTATCTTCCTTATAATGCAATGTGTGGGCATCTTCCACTAGTTACTGAAAAACAAAGGTTGACTAAGAAAATAAACTTTTAGTATTTGAATGTCCCTTTGTCTATTGTCAGGTTCTCTCACGGTATTGTCTTCAACACAATATTCAGGTTTGATACAAGAGTGGCAGCATGAATCTAGGTGGGATAGGAGGGCCTAGATGGGGATCAGAGATACAACGCAGGAGTAGGGAAGAGAGCCGGTTTCCAGTTCTGTTCTTCGATGCCGTCCTCCGTCTGCCAACCTTCGCTTCTATCTCCTCAATGGGCCCAGTCCTAGTCGTGTATCTAGGATTCTCCACCCTTTGGCCCAGGTTTAGTTAAACCCATGACATTCTTCCACCCCTTCATTAGCGGCTTGCCCCCAAGCCGGTGCTCGCGGAAAGCGAGTTCCATCTCTGCGATGTTCTCCCAGGCCGCCAAGGATGTTGGCAACCTTGCCCAGCGAATGAGAGCTTCCTCCAGGAACTTGTGGCGACGCTGAACTGGGCGAGTCTGAAGCACTTGTTGCGGTACTTGAAGATGAGGTTGGCAATCATCCACTTGAGGAAGCACTGGGCGATGGAGGAGCTCCTTTGCGCAGCTGCGACACATGGAAAACGAAGTGTAGCTCATATTTTGGCACATGGTAGCACATGCTCCTTTTATATTGAAATACATCATAGACACATTTTAATATGTCAGAAAAATTGAAATAAAAAATTTACATGTATATCTTCACGTGCTACGTCTACGTGTTCACAAAGTCGTTTCATGAAAAATTGACTTGTTGTGTGGGGTATGTAAAAATGATAAAAGTAGGTGCTAAAAATAAGGTTTTTTGCAAGATAAATTTTTACCTAGATTATATAATTTATTATTTTTTTCATAAAACTTGACGAACATAAACATATTTTGGAGATGTACATGTAGAACTTTTTGTCAAAAACTTACGTATCTGGAAGCCCGAATTGAGTTATCATACTCTTGTTTCTTTTGTTTAACATGAGTTTCCGATACTCCTACTGTAGCAAAAAGTAAAATCACCCTAAAAAAAAGGTAACCCTAGAGAAGTCTGAAAGTGGACAGAAGAGTCTTGAGAAGGCGGCGAGGGGGAGAAGAGAGAGATGTCGATCCTGTGGGAGAAGAGCTCGGCATGGCGGTGGCTGGTGGGGCGGACGAGGGATTCGAAGCCCTTCTTCTTCACCTTCGCGGCGCTCTGCGGCGTCGTCCCCGGCGTGGTGGGCTACGGCGTGATGCAGCTCACCAGCTCCCGCAACGACAAGCTCGAGGCCCACCTCCGCTCCAACGCCCGCCCGGAGACCACGGTGCGTGAATTCGCAACCCCCCTTCCCCACCCCCGAGTCTCGATTAGCACAAGCATATGCTCCGATTTCTTGTGATCGGACGGAGAACTCGACGACTCCCATCGGTTGTCCTTATGCTCTGCCATGTAGAAGCGGAATACTCGTTTGGACTCTTATTGCCACATCGTAGCAAGCCTTTTAGCGATCGATCTTCTTTATATTTTCTGTTAGTCCACATTCCGAGATTCCAAGTTATGGATAAGAACTGCAAGGGGAAAAAAAACAACGGAGCGAACAGACTTGGTCCACACTTGACTGAAAGCTGAAACAGCAGAAGGGAAAAACAAGCTAATCGTAGCTAAAACATAGACGGAGGTGTGACAGGGTTTCAGCAATAATTGTGCTGCATACCCTTGATATCTTTTTTTCTGGCACAATTGTCCAATTTCTACAAGTAACAAAGGCTTGGTAAAATGCCTGGGCCTGGTTGGCTACCTCTGGCTGACAGGTTCTGCTCTTGGGACTAGATGGTTGGTGGTGTACCTTCTTCAGACCATTTGATGTATAGTTCAAACAAAAGAAAGCCGTAGTTACTTGCTGAAACGTGTCACATCACCAATGACCCCTTAAAGTTGTAACTAATGAACATGTTAAGTGATACAGCGTAAATCTGTCAAAACAAGTAAAATGGGACTGGAATGGGGATACATGCGACACTTGTGGTGAGAGAAAGGTGGTAGTGTTAAAGATTAGAGAAATTAGCATGGTTTGTTCCGCAGTAATGGTATTCTTGTTTTGTATTTTTGTGCTGTACCCATATCTAGTGCCAGTGACAAAGCTAGCTCAGGATTGTAGCCTGGGCAAGCTGCGAGTGCAGCCAAGCTTAGCAGAAGAACACTATATGCTTTGGATGGAACATGGCGTGTGAGTTTCTTTTATGCATAATACATTGTTCAATTGCGGTGAAGATGCAACCAGAAGAACAATATAACATACTAATTGTTTGTCTTTGAGATGTGGCTAGTATTACAATTTTAGGTTGTTCTATAATGATGGTTTATTCTGTTACTACACATTAGGAATTACGTGTAAAATTCATCCTTGATTAAGAAGCACCACTGAACAGCTATAGTTTAATGGGGTCCAGAACAAAGTAAGAAACTGGCGTTACTGAGGAATTAAATTAATTCATATAGTGCTACTGTTGAATGGTATTCATATAGTGCTACTGTCGAATGGTTTGGTTATCTATGTGTTTTGCTGGTAAGGTTCATGAGATCCCTAAAAGTCATAGACACCACGATTGCTGAATCTTGATTACTAAATATTTCACATACAACTAGGGCTGGGCATATGGTTACCAAACCGAGGAACCAAACTGAATACGTTAGATAGTCTGGTATATGGTTAACAGTGTGGTTCATAAGTTCGTAACTGCTGAAGCTTCGGTTATATAAGTACAAAACTGACACAGATTGGTTTGTACCGAACTAACCAGATAGGCCCCATTTGTCCTGGACTTCCTGATCCCTTCCGGTGTGGGCTGCCCGCTAATGGGCCTTCTGGTTTCAGTGTCACGGTACTGTGTCTACTGCGTAGCAGTACCATTATCCCCTGAAACAAAAGAAACATAGCAACCTAATAGTACGACCAGGCTCTCTGGACATGAACTTTCATGCAAGGTTGTGTTAATGTCTGAGCATGACGGTCCAACTCATATGCACCTAATGTGTAAAGAACTATGTTGTACGTGTACTTGTGCTTGCCATGTATTCTAATTAATCTTCATACACAATATACATGCACGGAAAATTTGAGGACTAGATCGTTACACAGACACTGATGTGGTATTGATTGCTGTGTTGTGCTTGGGCTCCTCGCTGATGTAGATGCCTAATGGAGTGCTGGACACTTTGCTCTTGTTTTGTCTTGGTCCAGAACACTTCTTACTCGATAGTTAGAGAATTTCTAGACAACACAGGTTGCAGTGTGTGATAGTATGATGTGCAGTTATCGTGTCGTTCTAAAATTCGTGTCAACTTTGGTTAATATAGTAATTACCGGAACCATACTGAAGTAGTTTGGCATTTACCAAAACCTAACCCTGTTCTCAATTCATAGCATGTTTTCTGAAGTACTGAAACCGTATTTATCAAATAACCGCATTTACCGAATTAACCAAACATGCACCCCTAGGTACATGTAACTTAAGTACATCGTTATATTACAACCCAACTTGTATGCATCTGTTGAATTAACCGAACATGCACCCCTAGGTACAAGTAATTTAAGTACATCGTTATATTACAACCTAATTTGTATGCATCTGTTGTGTTACTCCCTCCTATTTGTAAGGCGCACGAGCTTTTTGTGACGAACATTTGACCAAAACGTTGAGCAATAATATCTCATTTAGATTCGTATTGATAAACACTTTCTAATGATATGAACTTTTCATCAGATAATCTTTTATTTACTTATACCATTTTTTGGTCAAATGAAAATCTTGGAAAATGCATGTGCCTTATAAATGGGAATGTAGGGAGTAGTTTTCTGCATGTGCCTTACAAATGGGAATGGAGGGAGTAGTTTTCTAGACCTTGCTCTGTGGCATGCTTTGCTACATAATTTTGGATATACACTCTAGTGGATTGCAGTTTTTTTATGTACAGATAGACTGGAATGCCTTCAAGAAACATGTCCACTACTTGAGTTCTAGTTACACAGTTGACCAGTATTCTTGAGTAGTATATATGGTCCTAGGACAACCTGCTTCAATATTGGTAGTTAACAATATGTGAAAGACCTCTTATCTCCTTACTATCGAAGGGGAGTTAGTGGTGATGGTGATTTTGATGCATGTCCTTTCATCCCACATCATATCTTCCTCCTCCACCACTAAAGGCCACCTCAATTTTCGATCTGTGGATTCGATTTAAGAAAAACACCTACACTATCTTCCCCCTCAAGATTAGTCAACAAAACAGACCAAACGCTGTGCCCCTTCTCCTGGTAGCAATTCCAAAAGAAAAAAAGGACCATGGTTCTGGTTCCTTTCTTTCTATCCAATTCTACCCAAACCACCTCCCTACAGAATCGACTTGATCATTGCAAACAAATCTTAATAGAATTTGTTTTCTGTATCAAACCCCTAGTGTCAATCTCATCTTAAGTTGTCTCCAATTCATCGTCAAAACCATCAAGGGCCCTTTTTTCCTCTAGCCGGGAAGAACAGTGAATTAGGCAGCCTCAGTGATGGCCCTCGTTGCCAAGGCGTCGGGAGTAGCAAAAGAAAGCTGCCGCTGCGTTCAGGAATTAGCAGGTCGCTCTGCACCTTGCTAAAACTTCTTAGCACTTACGGGTTTAGCATGCTCGGTGGCCCACTTGTGCACATGTGATGCCTTTGATTCAGCAGCCTTGTGATCTCATCTGCTCGTTTTGGGCTGTCTAATAGCAAACTGAGTACATTATTCCCGTAAGTCTTTCTCTCCATTCATGTCCTCCCCCTTTCCTCTTCATATGGGGTGCGTTCTTATACCTTTTGCCAGTGTTGGAGCACGATCTGAGTACCTTTTCTCAAGTGCTGCCTTGTTGTGCACTTGTGCCAATGTGATATACCTCTCCGCATTGTGCTGTCACTAGTGATTTTTCGTGAATCAAGTTGAAGTCGGTGTGTATATTTGAGTGAGTTGAAGTTTTCGGTTGTTACTTACTTCACTGTTTGAGCAACATGACATTGGAAGAAAAGGAATTGAGTTGCAAGTAGGGGATTTAAGTGGGAAGTGTTCTGATGTGGAGTTGAAAGTTCAAATTCGATGTGAAAGTTTCCCAAGTTGATGAGCTGAAGAAAGGGAAGGAAGCCTTATTCAAACTGGTTATCCGTGCAATAGCAGTTTCATGGTGCAACTTGTTAAGGGTGGCAAGATTTGCATTGAGAAATCATTTGCCTCTTGTGAAGTAGCAGCATAATCTTGTGTGGAAACTAGTGTGGTATAGGCAAGACTTGTGCATGTCTTTCACCTATGAATAAATAATTTTTTGTGTATGTCAATGGTGGTTTCTAATACTCGCTTTTAGTTAGTTGAAATGTGCATTATCATACATATAATACATCATGTGACCTTCATTCAGAAGTGAGTGAAGGGGCAAAGAAGCTCATTTCTTATTTGGAAAATATCATTCATGAATGTTTATTTGGACAGTACAGACCAATATTGACGTGTGGACCATATAATACTTGATGTGATTGACAATTGCCTTCTTTACCATCTAAATTTACACTATACATGTTTATCTGGTGATAGCTATGAATTTGTGTCCCAAATATTGAAAAACAAATTTGTGGTGGCTATTTGGACCAGGTCATCCCCATTCCCATTACTTAGCTACAATCTTTTATCCACTTATTGATTTTTTTTATGATGGCTATCCGAACCTGGTTGTCCACATTCCTATTACTTCAAACGGAGATGCACTATCTTACATAAAACAGGGAAAATGAGAATTTCATGTTGGAAATACATAGACAGTCGCTATGGTACAAACAACTTCGAGATATAAAGAGTTTCTTAGGGGTTGTTGGGTTGGTGCCATATGCTGCCATTACTCTGTCCGGAAATGCGCGTGCGGCCTGTATTATTGTTGTGTTTGATTGAGTACTTTGAATTTTTGGTCCCTGCAAACAATCTGTAAGAGATGGTTGTGCATGTAGATACTATCAAAGTATGCTTCTAGAGTATCTTTGTGGGAAAAGGGTGTGCAGCTTAAATAAGTAATACTCCTAGAATATCCAGGTGGATGAACTTTGAGGAAGTTAGATACCCTAACAATTTGTTGCCATTTAATATGTTCCTTGTCCAGTCCATACCATGGTTGAATGTTTGCTGCATTTTTCCAAAGCATCTGTAAGAAATTGTTGTGCAAAGAATTTATATTAAGTGGATGTTGCCAACCATTGTCTAGTTATCAGTTCAGCATATGTAACTCTTCACTCCCAACAAAGTGCTTGACATCTATTTGCACAGCGAAAGGTTTTAACTTTATTTCTACTTCCTGACAGACCATATATCCAATTCTTTCCTCTGTATCTTTCTATCTTTCCAGCTTCCAGGTGCATCTGTCATGCACATTTTGTTGTGGTCTGTTAGTGCTTCTCCTAAAGTTTTGTTGATTTCATTTCCACTAACTTATGGAATCATTGAACAACAGATGATGGGACAAGTGAACAGGGAGAGGCTGGCAGAGTTTCTCGGTGAGATACAAAGGAAAGAGGACACAAATGACAGATACGTCGCTGCTCTTAAAGGGGAGACACTGACAAGGAAACGCTATGAACGAATTCAGCCTGTCCATCAGCAACCCGCTCAGGAGAATGCAAAGGACCAGCAAGCTACCCAGGAGAAGGGCAAGGCTAAGTGATCGGTGCATGGTTGACGATCAGAGTGAGATGTGTTCTACTAAGTGAACAAAAATGAGCTGTAGCTCAAAAAAATTATGAAGGGGGGGGTTTATGGGTCATATTTCCTCTTTATGAGATAGTGGAAGTAGCATTAGCGGGACAAGTAAACTCCTTTTCAAATCTTATCTTTGGCAACTTTTGATTAGTTCCTTAGATGCCCTTATAGCAAGAATGATGCAGGAGCAAGAAAGTATGTTTCATCTGCCTTTCCAGATTCTCGCTATTCAAATAACACAGATATCAAATTCAGTTCATAAGTAATGCTGGTCAATCGATGACAGCGACACGCTCTATAAAAATTAGTCTTGCTCTTTGACACGTTTTATATCCACTTCAGTCATGCTTTATTGGAGTTGTCTGATGACGAGGAAGGAGTATAGAATAGGATCCTAGCCTTGTTCCGTTTGGAGTTTGGACTTAGCTTCTTTTGCTTCTGCAATCGTGCTTTTCGCAATTCTCAGTCATGAATGGAGCTCAACCCTCGGCGCATAGCAACCTAAAGGCTGGTTTCCATAGCGAATCTTTGAGAAAGGAGCTAGTAGAGGGCAGCGCATCTGCATAAGCACTCGTTGACTAACTTGAGGGCTCGCTGCCTATTTATCGTTGGGTAACAAATATGCACAACAAGATCCACCGAAGGGCCGGAAGGGGGGTTAGGAATGGAAAGAAAATCATGGCACGCAAAATCATCACAGGTGATGCCTGGCCTCAGCTGGAGAAGCTCTGCTATCCAACCGCAGGTGGCAGGCGTCTATGCCACTTCTCGGTGGAACAACGGTCATGGACACCGAATTCCATCAGCTCGAGCTCCTTAGCGTTGAGAAGGAAGAACTTTGAGAAATTGACTTCCCACGGCTTTCCCTCATAGCGCTTGAGGCCTTGAGCACCACTTGCCTGAGAGGCTGAGACTGTGTTCAGGCATTCGACGGAGCGTAGCGGGCGTCGTTTCTCACACACATCTGAACTGCATGTCGTATTGCTTGGCTAAGCGAGGGAAGCATCTCAGCAAGCCGATGAGATCGTCGAGGTTGGGTCCAGCCATCCAGGAGACTTGAGGACAATGACCCTGTCATCGTGGTGAAGCTCCATGATCTGTTGATTTGGTTTCGAATTTGGGCCTGAGCCGCCCAAGATCTCCATCTTCTCTGCCTTGATTACCCAGACAGTCAGCGGGGAAGTGTTCTAATGTGATTGTAAATGATTGCGGCACAATGCTCTGGAGCCTCATCACAGTGAAGCTGTCCATGATCTTTTCAGACAAGGCGCATGTATGATAATTAAGGTAGAAAATCGTCCCAGTACTGCACAATTCAAGTGTCTACCAAATATTCTCATTTTCATTTTCAAGTTTTTCATGAATAGACAGCTACCACGAGACATCTCGGCGAACTAGCACTGAATAGAAAAAATAGGGAACTTTTTGGCTGCATTTTTTAAAAAAGCACCTCCGAGGGACTGAGCCGACATATCTTGAGGTTGACGAAGTCACCACTGGCGCCTCGCTGTTGACGGGCACGTCACCTACCACTGAAAGCATAGCGCCGGTTAAATCCTGGAATAAATCCAGGTAAATGCAAACACCCATGCCAAGTCTAGGACTTGAACCTAGGTGGGCTGGTTCCACCACAAGGGACCTAACCACCAGAGCCAAGCTCTGTTTGCTTCAATCCCTCATTCTAAATTGTTGGTACTCACTCGGTCCCGATTTATAGGGCCTGCGCTATCCCTAGAAAGTAGAACATCTGAACTTTCTAATGATATGTGTTTTGAAACCTAGGGATACACGGAAGACCTATAAGCCTAGGGATACAAGGAAAAGGTGCAAACAGAGATCTATAAATTCAGCCATGCTCTGCCCTCAAACAACTGAGTATCCTATCTTAGAACACACTATTACATGCTAAAACTCTACACAAGGACTGCAGCAACTGGAAACGGCAGCTTTGCATAAGAATGTGGTGTTGGCACCTCTGAAATCCAGTCCGTGTTTGCAGAGCTCCCTAAGGACCTTTCAGCTACTCCATGTTTACCTGGCTACCTGCACCTTGCCTGAGGCGTGCCTTTCGCACCGCCTCTTGGATGTGCCTCTCGTGCTCCTTGAGCATGTCCTCGATGTTCCCTCCTGGCGGCACCAATGGCCCTGAGTGGTGGATCCTTCTGAACTTCCTTCCATGGTTCTGGCCACACAGAAAGGCAGCCACGTGAGATGAAAGAAAAATATTCGATACTTCGCTACTAATGGTGTCCTTTACCTCTGGGGGGTTCTTGTGAGATGATGTAGGCATATCAGGTGGCTGATTCTGATTGGTAACCTCAGCTGCACTCGTGAGGTCTGTTGCACCAAACTGTGGTATATGTGAATGTGATGATGCCTTTTCCCTAGAGGTAGATGTATTTGCGACATGTACAGAACTGCAGGCACGACCAGGCACCGTCGTGCCATCGTTGTAATCTCCCATGTTCCGTGTTGAGCCAAATTCAGGAACCTGCACCGTGGTTGGCAATGGACGTGGCTCCACCCGGAACCCAGGCACACTGTCCTCTGGGTTGAACTTCATACTGTTGCTCTTTGAACTGGTATGTGCGTTTTCCTGCTGGGTCACAAGGATATGAACAGTTGGTGAAATGTACTTCTTAAGGTGCTTGCCTTTAGGAGATAAAGTAATGTGCTTCAAGGGAAATGACAAAGCCGCCATTTTGGGGCTAATTTTTTTAATGAATGTGCCGATGTTTTAGGAAGCATAAAATCTGACAGCAGTACAAAATTAGAACCAACAGAATAGACAAATGATTTGATTTCTTTTAATTTGGACACTTGAGCAACAGTCCTGAATCGCAACCATACCCACCTTTGACTCGGCAGCACAATTTACAGCACGACTGGTTACATGATTCTCATCTCCTGGTTTGAAAGATTCAGTTCCACGTCCACCTAAAGCTGTTTTTCTTTGCCTGCAAGAACATGACGCAGAGTGCTGGTATTTCATTTAACTGCTCAACAAGGTGCACAGCGAATCTGGATGGAACAAGAAATGGTGGTGTTGGCAAGTGTACCTCTTAGCTTCCTCTTGCCTGAGTCTAACATCATATTCTTTGCTTGCTGGAAGTTTTGGTAGGTTTGAAGGGTCGCAAGCAAACGGCTCTGTTGTAAGAAACTGAAAGATATTTGAAACATGGATAAGTGCTACAGATCCAGAGATATCCGCACAAGCAAAATACTATGGGTGCACACAGTCACACAAGGAGAGTTCAAAAAAGCAGTGGCAATTAAGGTCACCACTGATTTATTTCCCCTTGAGAATGTAATCTGGCCTAGTTTGATTCCGCAATATACTAACAAAAGTGTAATTTTAACTATACTGGTAATACTAATATGTTAAACTTCCAGAGAAGTAAAAAATGATTCTTACGATAGCATCTGAAACTTACATCACTCTGAAGAGCTGAGGAAGCTGTTCCACGAACTTCTGGTTCTAATGAAAGCAAGGAGTCTATGAGAACTACAGCGGAAGGAGGAAAAACTTTGAAAGTCTCAGCAACACACCGCCTATATTGCTGCTGAGGCTTGAACATTGCTGTTTCTGGCACCTTTGATTTCTTGCAATAGTCATCCATTGGCGACCCACAAAGTTTAAAGATCTTGTGAATTTGCTCCACCTAGGACACCATTACCACAAAAAGACTGGAGACCTCAACCAGCTAAAAATATGAAAGATAACTGACATGGTTTATTCTGGATCTCCAGAGGTAAAATAAGAGATACCTCGGTTCTTCCTGGCATGATTGGTTTGCCAGAAAAGAGTTCTGCCACAATACACCCTGTGCTCCACATATCTACAGCAACACCATACTCTGTGGCACCAAGTAAAAGCTCTGGTGGTCTGTACCACAATGTCACAACTCGGCTAGTTAGTGGTTGCGGGTTGTCGGGTTCATACGATATTGCCAGGCCAAAATCTGCAATCTTCAGTACTCCATTGCTGTCAATCAAGAGGTTCGAGCCTTTGATGTCTCGATGCAGAACTCCATTTTTGTGGCAATGAACAAGGCCATGAAGCAGCTGTTGAAGGAAGCATTTTATCTGATAATCATGTTTAATTGTTTTAGTCATATAAGTTTCTTATAACTGTTCAATGCAAGAGTGGGACGATAACCACCTGTGGCTCGGTGAGTTTCAGGCCTGGAGTTGCAATAAGACCGGAAAGGTCATGTTCCATGTATTCAAAAACAAGATACAGGGTTTGTGATACACGGGATGTTACAATTCCTTCAAGCTTTATGATATTTGGATGATCCAGTCTCCGAAGAATATGGATTTCTCTAGCCATAAAGCGAACACTTTCAGGATCCATGTTGATGAACCTCACCTTTTTGAGTGCAACAATCTTCCCTGTTTCAAGATCTCGAGCTTTATACACAATACTGTAAGTTCCTTGTCCAATCTACAACTCAAAAGAAACCATTCAATTATTCAAGTAATTTAAGTCAGAAAAATTCTAAAACACATAATCCACACCATTAAATCAGTTCTTCACCTTGTCTAATTTCTCAAATGAATCGGCCCGGCGCGGCAACCAGCCTTCTACTGCTTTAGGTGCAACATTTGTAAGCCAAGCTGGCCACCCAGCAACAACATGCTCACCTGAGAGCCCTTTCAAATCTGCAATGTTACTACTGCTTATCCTAGCATCAAAACCTACAACCACCTTCTCTTCAACATCTGGCATGACTTTGCTACCATCGTTTGTACCTGATGCAGTCTTAGAGTCGTCTTTTCTTGATGCTTCTGTCTTTTCGGAAGTGGCATCAGCATGATCTTTGGTGCCTTTGGAGCAAAGGCAGCCCATAAGCACATGTGACGCCTTCTTGAACCAGTGAATCAGATTGAGACCAATCTGTGCAGCCTTTCTAGCCAATATCTGCACATGACAAGAAATGACCATTGCCTGAATTCTCAGTCTTGCCAAAGCTGATCATATACTTAACCAAACAATGACAACATCATATGAGGTTTTCCACTTGCATGGTATTCTTAGAAAACAAACTACATGTTTATTTCTTACATAATAAAGCAATCCATGTTTGAAGAAATGAAGTGGCATAAATCCAAATAAAATTTGAGAGTTACTGAATCCTTGAAAACAATGTTGAAGTGAACCTCAAGGTAACACCAATTAAGGCTGGAAACGGTAAAAAAAATTCTTTCGTATAATTATATGATACCAACCAATATGGAAAAATTGCCCATGATTTGTAACTCACAAAATTATGTCAAATCCAGATAAGTAGGTAATGGAACACAAAAATGACATACTTCTCACCTTTAAAAGGCAGCTGAACTCTGAAAATTTCAGCTTGGTGTGAAGGCACATGCCAATAACAAGAACCAAGAACCTGGTATCAGTCTGTTTTCTCCTTGCAAGAAAACATCATGGCGCCTACTCCCCATTAGTCCTTGGACAGGGAGGAGCGGTGAGAAACAGCAATACAAAATGAAATTGGATCCAGAAGACCAGGGCAGAAGATACAGATATCACATCAATGAAGTTTTATCTGAAATTCCTCCTTTACTTCGTTCCGAACACAACGAGGAAAAAATGAAAAAAATCTCAAAAGGAAATGCTGCAAACCATTAGAAGTTTTTAAATAGTAACAAACCATTAGAAGTTACAAACAACGAAGCAATGGATAGGAGGGATTTTCGAGAGCTAAAAATAGTTATCAGCTATATTCTGTTCTAAAAATAGTCAACGGTTATGTTTCTTAGTATTTTTATACTACTCCTTTTGTGGATAGGACTTGCCAAATCGCTGTTAGCTGCTGAATTACTATGACAATATAAAAAGTAAAAAAAAATTAGAAAATTAGATTACTAGCTAAACATTTCTACAATAGCACTGTATTGCTAGAAAAAAATCTAAGTTGCTAACCCTAATTATTATGGCTTATTTAGCAGTGCAACAAAATTTACACTTTTAATGTGTGAGACTCCTGCATGAGTCCTGACAAAAAACAAACTGAAACAAACAAGTGAGCCATAAACCCAAGTTTCTCATGCTGACACTCATGTTGTTGAGGAAATAAAGGCAATAATATTATTTAGTATTCAAAACTTGATGTGCTGCAGTTGAAATCAATACTGAATTGTTGACCAAGCAATTATAGCATTACTAGTTGGTAACAAACAATGTTCCTTCTCTCCGAGTTCTAAGCTACTAATCCTTACCAGTATGGATTTGACAAATTTTGCAATAAATATTTGAAGGTAGGAAGAAAATCACATGTACAAATTACTGCTCTTCAAAGTCCTAAATCGGATCTGGTAAACTAAACAGAGCACCTTTCAGATCAGCAAACCGCTGAGCTTCAGAAGTCCTGCCAGCACCCGTAAGAAGGCGGATGATGCAGTCATAATTCTCTTCAGATGCTTCCAGGTTGTACTCTTGCACCATGGAGTCAAAAATTTCAAGAGCTTCATCATGCAATCCTGCTGCATCACAGATTCTCAGAACCACATTGAAGGTGACATTATTTGGGAAAAATTTGTTTGACAGCATCCATGCAAAGAGATCGAGTGCCTCCTTGTGTCGCTGGTTGATTGCATAAGCTTCTATTATTGCAGTGCAAGTCAGGGATCCCTTGGACTCTATGCGATTGAACACCCTCTGTGCTCCCTTGAGATCCCCACAGCTGCCATACATGTTAATAAGTTCCGCAGCAACTAACGGGAGAGGTTCCATCCGCAACTTCAACACCTGAGCATGAACTTCCTTGCCAGGTTGCAATGCCCCAATATCAGAGTAGGCACTCAACATCCTGGTGATGGCAACAGCATCAGGCCGACGGCTGGACAGCAGCATTGATCTAAACACTTGAATAGCAGTTGAAGGGTCTCCATTCTTTAGGTAAGCATCAACCAATGCAGTCCAAGCCCGTACAGTTTTCTTGTCCATAACATGAAACACCCTGCGAGAGTAATCCAAGTGACAGCATGCACCATACATGGTGATGAGGGAAGTGCATAATGGGACATTTGGCAGGAACCACCTCCTCAGAGCATATGCATGGATTTCTTTCCCCTCGCTCAATGCCCGCAACTTTGTGCATACTGGGAGGACAGTACCCACCGCAACAAGATCTGGCCTGATTCCTTCTTGCTGCATCCAAACAATGCACCTCAGAGCCTGATCTGGCCTCCCATTGGATGCATACCCAGACATTAACGCTGTCCATGAGACAGCATTCCTCTTCTTGGTGCTATAGAATACTCGTCTTCCAGAGGCCAAATCACCACACTTGCAGTACATGTCTACCAGCCCTGCATGGACCTTCGCTACATCTTTACGGTCTGGGAACTTCTTGAGCACCAAGCCATGAATCTCCCTACCCAAGTTGCGCGCACGTAAATCGCCAATAACTGGCACGATCGAGGTGAGCACCACTGAGTTCACCTTGATCCCGTTGTCCACCATCCACCGGAAATGCTCCAACGCCTCCCTCTTCATCCCCTTGTGTGCGAACCCAGAAATTGCTGCGCCCCATGCCACCACATCCCTCTCTGGCATTTCCTCAAAGACCATCATTGCCAGCTTTACCTTCCCGCACCGGAAGTAGACATCCATGAGACCAGTCATGAGCATACCTGGCGCACCTGCAAATGCGTTCTTGACCAGCATTGCGTGTGTGGCAGTAGCCATAGCCATCGATGGCCTGGCACTCCCAGAGATGGACTTGAGGATGCACCCGTATGTGTACTCGTTGGCGTTGGCCCCAGCAGCGCGCATCTTTGCAAACTCGCCTGCAACAGCATTCCCTGCCTCTCCTCGGCCACGGCGAACATGCCCGTGGAGTAGTGCGTTCCAGGAGAAGGCACTGGCCCGGGGCAAACCGTCGAGTACCTTGCGGGCGTCGTCGGCGGCACCGACCAAAAGGTAGAGCTCGATGAGCCTGGCCAGAAGGAACTCGTTGGAGTCAAGGCCGTGAACACGGAGGTGCGCGTGGATCTGGCGAGCGTGTGCCAGGGAGCGGCATGCGGACAGGAGAGCGGTGAAGGCGGAGGGGCTCGCGGGGACGCCGCGGTGGGATAGATGGTCAAGGAGAGAGAGCGCGGAGCGGAATCGTCCCGCACGCACGAGACGGCATATCTCCGCGGAGAGCGCGGGCGCGTTCTTTGAGTCCGGCCGGAGCTCCACCTGGGTCGTGCCGGGGGTGACCGCGGCGGCGTCAGCGTCGGCGAGAGCTCTCGCTGGTATGGGAAGCTTGAAGGGTTTGGAATGGGGGACGAGCTTGGTGGGTAGAAAATGGGGGTAGTTGAGGCTGGCGAGAGAGGAGGAGGTAGAGGCCATGGCCATGGCCATGGCGAGCTTGGGTTTTTGGAGGGAAGACGGACCACGTATAGGGATTGGATAAAACCAAGGGCGTTAGATTAAGGCTATCTAGAGAACGTTCTCTAAGTAATTAACTAATGGACATTTTAACATCATGCCGTTCTAGATTGTGACCTCATCCTTGAATTTAACCACAAGGATATAATTATAAATTAATTGATTAAAATAGTTCAGATGCTAAATTTAATAGACTATACTATTTGATGTTTAAGAGTTATAATGATATGGACAACAGAATGTAGTATAAAGAATGAATGGTGTAGATAGTTTACATAATAGACTACAATTAATAAATATTAGGGGGATGATATGGCTGGCTAAAAGAATGACACGAAGTGAATAGCTTGCAGTTTTTTAAACTATTAGTGGAGCTAAAAGAATAGCTTGCACACTGAGAGAGATTATCACTAATTAGTGAGTTTTGCTTTATAAGAGAGAAGGAAAAGGTGTTTCTGCTCCCCGGTGCATATGCATCATTTAGTTGAAATGCATTTTGAACATATTTAAAAATCTTAAACAAATACAAAAAATGTCCAGTGTAAATCTTGACATGTTACATGCTCATAAAGTTCAGCAAAAACCGACATATTTTGTGCCTTGTGGAAAAAAGACAATTTTTCACATGCCACGAAAATTGTTGGTTTGATATGAAACTTTACGTGCACACATAGAACATATCCCATGAGATTTTTTTCCTTAAATTTTTACTTTTAAAAGGATGTTTTGTACATATCGGATACATATGCACCTAGGATCAGTTTTGAGTTTTCTATAAGAGATATCGATAGAATGAAAGGAGTTAGATCATTTAAAGGGTCGACATTTGAGTGCCATCGAATTTCAGTCCAAGCGCTTCTTAGAGTTGAAGTTTGAACATTGAGTTAATTGCTTAAGTACTTATTTACAACATCTTCAACAACCTTTATATATTTGTCACCGGTTGCTAAAACCTGTAATTTTAGAAATTTGGCTAAAAAAAGTTGCTCCAAAATCGTTGCTAAAAGTGATCCCCCATGCCCCTAAAAACTTTAGGCAACTGAGAAAAAGTTTGCATCCAATTGGTGTATTGTCAATCCAAAGGCCGCGGCCTAAAAATCCTAAAACGGGCCGAATGGTGCGAGAGAGAGGCTAACTGCTACGTGGGAGGTTCCGTCTGTGACATGGCCTTCCATATTCGGTTACTCTGGCCACTGCAACGACTATGGAGGCCTCCTCCGACCTCTCTCGCGCCCAAGAAACCCCACAAACCGCGAGACGCCTCCTCCTAGTGTGGTCGATTGCTGTTCCCGCCCCTTTCACTCCCCTTGTCACGTCCCCTGTTGGCCCGGCCAGCCGCCATTCTTGCTACCGACAATGAGGACATGGTCTCCCCTGCCATCCTCTGCGCACCGGCCGCCAGGGGGACAGAGGCGAAGAAGCCCAGCGCGACTACGCATCGGGGCCGCCACGGAAATGCGTGCAAAGAATAAGACCCCTTGCATCCGTGCCTCCATCTGGACCGTCGTGGAGGCTTCGCCGACACTGGCAGCCCCCGTGATGCCTTCCCCCGCAGCGGCAATGTCGCTGGTGCCCGAGTCGAGCTCACCTGCCGGCGTCAAGAACCCAAAGGTCCAAGGACCTGATTGGTCTTTCTTTTTTGTGTTTATGGACTTATTAGTAAAATTTGTGCCTATTTGAAAATTGGCAATCAAAGGCTAGCAAAGAGAATTTTGTGTGAATTGATATACCTTCTCTCCCCCTTCATATAACCTTTTTTAGCAACCATTATGCAAAGACCATTAGAGATGCTCCTAGCACTAGTTCGAGCCTAGGAGTTGAGAGTAAAGTTAACAAGTTGGAATTTCAAAAGCCAATAAGGAGCAACTGACTAAGAGAATTGACACAATGTGGCATGTATGATAAAGAAAAACTTGATGAGCAACTAGGAATAACTAAATAAACAAACATGTTCTGTGCAATTAAGATGTAACAGACCTAGTTTGATAGTACACGTTACATATACAAGATAACTTAAATTTTCGCTGAACTATCATTGGTGCGGAGTAATTTCGAACAAGATAGAAGGAGTGTTATCCGGGTCAACCTCATGCTTCTTCTAAGCTTCCTAAAGAAATCATCCCTTCCCTTCCCTTCCATCTTCATGAGTACATCTTACCATGGGCAAGGCCAAACGAGAGATGCTGAAACACAGTAAGATAAATAGCATGATGACAACCAATAAGGTGCAAGATAAGCGGATGTGCCAAGCCGATGTACGAATATGATATGAAAAACTAAAATCACAAGCTTACTTATCGAAAGCATGGGTATCTCTAGTTCTCTACTATGTGATATTCCGTGATCTCATGTCCCGTTTGCGTGTCTCTGAGTCGGCCTTTGTTAAGCTTCGCCAGAAGCGACTAGTCGGTTCCCGAATGCCTCTGTGGCGTCATCCGTGCGTCATCGCCAAGTGTGTTACTCGATTTATCCTCTCTTCCTTTCCAGACCCCTTTTAGGGAGCGGGCGCGACTCGATGAAATTCCAAGATCAACCATTCCCGAGGAAGACTTGACTTGGTCTTTAATTACCCGCTTCGTGCCTTGTTTTCATCGCGTCAAAGGCCGAGCAAGTTGTTAATCCAGAAGCAATACCTAACATAAAAAAAACCGCCTTCTGCCCCGGAAGGGAAGAGTTCTCACGCTGCCACACATGCCAAACAGCTAAAAACATATCATAAGTCATACACCCTAAGAGATGGTGCCAAATATGGACCATTGTAAGCACCATGCATCGTACATGTCATTACACAACAACTAGATTTAGATGTGCGCCTTGGCGCACGACCCCGTGGAATTCAAATAGATATAAATTTAAATAGAAATACGTTTTGGAGGATTTAGAAAACAAAATTAATAGTGCAATTATAACTAAACACACAAATTGGGAAAAGAACAACAATGCTTATACACAATCAGGAAAATGGCTAAATATACTACAATAACTAACATTATGTGTTTCCTTTTGAGAGCAATAAAAGGTACAAAAGTTATAACATCTACATAAGCTCGTTGTAGTTCGATCTTCAGAGGCCACGACGCATAGAAAATATAAATTTAATATGTAGCTACAACGCCAAATGCTAACACCACTGACATCACCAACTGGAGGACCTCGGGCATTGGAATTCCCCTGCATCGCCATAGAAAGATCTCTCTACACTGGGAGCAAACGTAACACCGTTTCTCTGGCCTTTTACCGAGCAAGAACCGGTCTCACTCCCCTTCCCAAGCCGCTGCAAGAAATAAGGGCATCTTCATCTTCATTGAGCACACAAGGAGAGTGAGGTACAATCATATAATGCACAAGAGAGCCCCTCAAGAACATATTTTTAGCATATAATCATGCAGCAATATCTCATAAATCAATCTTATATTAGGAAAATGAACAAAAGAGACAAAAGATCAAATGTGAAGAAAAATCACGCAAAAGCTTACCCAAAAAGATGATAGTGCCCTTAGTTTTTATGTGCAATGTGATTCTTCCATTTGCGATCCGCACCTCAAAACATTTTTACCTCAAACCGGAAGCCAGCAATCAAAAGCATCCGACCAGCCGGCCACTATGCACCAAGAAGAGGGGCAGAAGTTAGACAGCGACTTAACCTCAGCACAACGCCATTGTACGCTATGAGCGCAGGCGGTCTACTCGTTACCTTCTATTGTGCAGCAGGCTGTACTGCTGTTAAAAGTGCAGCAGAAAGTAAAAAAGTGTCTAAAAAAGAAAACAAAAAAGTGATCAACCGATAAAACTGAAATCATTGTCATGTATGGGTTAAGCACTTGAGCATCATGTGATTCACTTGAGTTTTTGTATTTTAGATAGATACAATTGAAACACATGTATATTGGCATAAAGTGACCAACTATCCTTGTAAAGATGTGTTTACATGCGGCTCTATATGACATAACCACTGGTCATGTAAGGGTGCATTTACATGTAGGCTAGCAAGTCATAATAAACACATAAAATTTATACATAGGTCACAACCCTTGCAGCAGACGTTGTTGACCAGTTGCCACCACTTCATTTTTCTTCAAGGACTCTGTCAAATGTAGTCATATATGCCACTGGATGAGCATAGGATGCATATAACTACAAATTAGACAATTCAGCCAAGTAAAGGTGATCTACAATCTGCAATTATGTTAACTAAGAAATTACTATGAAAGGTGAAGAGATGTCATCAATATTATGCTTTGACATACATAAGAACAACCGTAAAGGGCAAATAAGCTACTGCATGCAGAACCAAGCCAATGCATACATCCATGGGCGGAGCCACCACCGGGTCGAGCCGGGGCGACCGACCCCCCCTCAAAATCTGGCGGAAAAAAAATGACCCCCACTCTCCCCAATCGTTCGAGCGACCCGAGCGACAGTCGAGCGAACGGAGGCAGGCACGCAGCGACGGAGGAAGCACCGCGCCGCGCCGCCGCCGCCCCGCCCCGCTGGCTCGCCGGCGCACCGCCACGTTTCCCCGCCGCTCCGCCGTGCTCGCCCGGCCCTCCGCCGCCTCTCCCCGCCAGATCCCGCCCCGCCCCTTTCCCCCTTTCAGCTTCCACGGGCAGATGGAGGAGGGCGATGATGAATCTCGCAAGAGGGCACGCTTACAGGTCGATTTTCCTCCTCTTCTTCAACTTTGATACTTGCTTGCATCATTAAAGTAGAAATCAGGGGTTAGGGTTAGGCAAATGTTCCTAAAATTTTAGTTTCCTTTTCAATGTTGTAGGCAAATGTTCCCGAAATTTTTGATCTAGCAAATGTGGTTGCCGATCCCGGAATTCGGAGACCAATTGAGTCATTTGGTACCCCTGAAATCAGAGACAAAATGAGATGGGCATATTTATCGAGAGGTCGTTCTCGTGTAGATGGTCATAATTTTCTCAAAGGTCCGGATAAGCGGTCATTTCTAAGTGCATGGTATGACAAGTTTGATTGGTTGGAGTATAGTGTGGAGAAGAATGCTGCATTTTGTTTTCATTGTTTTCTTTTCAAGTCTTCAAGCAATGGTAACCACTATGGATCAGATGTATTCACAAAGTCAGGTTTTACAAATTGGAAGAAAGCATCGGAATATTTCAGGGGTCATGTGGGTGGACCAACTAGCTTTCATAACAATGCAAGAAATAGTTGTGAAGATTTCAGAAATAAAAAGCAAAGTGTTGCATATGCTCTTGTTCGTCATGAAGAAAAATCACATATTGAGTATGAGATTCGTTTGAGGGCTGTTGTGGGTGTTGTCAGATTTCTACTTGAACAAGGTCTAGCTTTTCGTGGGCATGATGAGTCTAGCACTTCCTTCAACAAGGGCAATTTCCGTGAGTTGTTGGATTGGTATGGTGCAAGATGCAAGGATGTAGCCGATGTGATTAATGAGAATGCTCCTAGCAATTGTCAATTGACATCTCCTGAAGCTCTATGCAGTGTTTCTCATGATGGGACAGATGTCGAGGAGAAAGGTGTGGCTTCAGGTTATATCATATACATGGAAACCTTTGAATTTGTTATTATCTTGCATTTGATGATTCGATTGCTTGGTTTAACAAATGGTTTGTCCAACGCATTGCAATCCAAAGATCAGAATATAGTGAGCGCCATGAATATGATTGCCTCAGTGAAAAATGCATTGCAGAAATTGAGAGATGATGGATGGGAGCCTCTATTGCTTGCTGCTACTAACTTTTGTGGTGGAAGAAATATTGCAGTGCCGAATATGGATGATAACATTGCAGCTAGAGGTTACCCAAGGAGCTCACGCAAGATGGTTACTTGCTTGCATCATTACAAGGTAGAAATCTTTAATGAGGTGCTTGATAGAAACATAGTTGAGATGAATCATAGATTTTCTGAAGCTTCTACACGCCTATTATTGTGCACTGCATGCCTTGATCCTAGAGACTCATTCAGCAACTTTGATAATGATATGCTAGTTGAGCTTGCAACCATGTACTCTGCTGATTTCTCTTCACATGATTGTTCTCTATTGGTTGGTGAATTGGACATATATGTTGATGTGATGAAGAGAAGTCCTGATTTCATAGCTTGTGACAGTTTGAGTGATCTTGCTCTCAAGTTAGTACATAAGAGATACCATGAGACCTTTCCATTGGTCTACCGCCTTATTGCACTTGCTTTGACATTACCTGTGGCAACAACATCAGTTGAGAGGGTTTTCTCGGCAATGAATATTATAAAATCATCTCTTCGGAACAAGATAGGGGATGACTGGCTCAATGATTTGATGATTTGCTATGTTGAGAAAGATATATTTGCCAAAATTGATGACAAGAAGATTATGCTACGTTTCCATTCCTACAACAACCGCAGAGGTCATCTTCCGCGGGGCTTTCGTCTTCCAAGCTTAGATACAACTTAATGGTATGATACTATCTTATCAAAATGTGGCTCTATTTTGGTGTTTATGTTTTTTATAGTCATTTTGTTGTTGTACTTGATGAAATATGCAAATTGAATATGTTTGAACCTCTTTTGTTGAATACATTTGCTCTTTTCTGTCAAAAAAAAAATTAGAGCTTAATTTCGACCCCCCTCAGTTCAATTTCTGGCTTCGCCACTGCATACATCCATACATGCAAGAGCAAACTAAGCTCATGTACACTGACAAGAGCAAATGCAGCATGAAATAGTGGGGAACGAGCAAAATAGATGAAAAAAGGCAGCACACATAAAAGAAGAATCAGAACGCTGAGGGTATACTCCTCGCAACAACATTTCATTTTCAGAACATTATTTTTTTATTACTCCAAACTCACTCATCCTTACCTGGACGCGTGACTATTGTTATACTTTCCTATCCTCCCTCCAATAATTTTTAAGACCCATCATTAAACACCCAAATTCTATGAATAAATGAATTAAACAAAATAGACTGCATGAATTGAAAGAAGTAAGCTGAATCTGTAGATATCAGAGCACCACAAGTGCACAGCAAAAAAAATACCCTCCACATTATATCCGAACTAATGAGGGAAATATACTAATGACTAAACTTCAGAAATTGCAAAGTAATTATAACAGAAATCTCAATTTAGCTAAAACTCCATATACATAAGCAAAGATAAAACTAAAATAATGCTTGCCACCACCCATACGAATTTAAGGAGAATACAGGAAAATAGCTATCATTGCCCAAATGGTGCGGCACATACCCCTGTCAAAGCCACACCAACACCATGCGGTGTGGCATGCACATGTGCACGCACCACAGCGGGAGTAAGTGGCCATTGTGTATAATCTGGCAAAGGTATCACTTCGTGGATTTAGTGATGGAGAGTGCAAAGTGGTACTATGGCTATAGATATAACTCAATCAGTTTGAATTGATTTCTCATGTTTCTTTAAAAGACATGATAAGGTGGGAAGAAGCTACTGGTAAATATGAAATTTCTTTATACTGGAATAACATTAGCAAAGTGGTTGTTGTTTGAGCTATTTTTTCATCACGTATATTCTCCCGCTTGCACAATAACTCTAGAAAAAAGTGCAAAGAACCAACAGCTAACTCTGCAGCTTAGCATACCTGAATTTTCACACCCACCTTAAAACAACCCCGCAAAGCGTGTGGCTCTCCTTTCTCTTCCCCGTTGAGAGTCGTAAGCGAGAAGCTTTCCTGCCCGGCCCAATCCCGGATCTGCTCTGCCGGCATAGCTGGTCGGAGCCGAGATGGGGGAGGCGCACGGTGCTCTCCTGTAAATACTAGCAGTAGGGTGTGTTCCTCAAGTAGGGAGTTTGGCGAGTTGCCGTTGTCTGGCGTGATGCCGATTGGATGCTTACTGTCGACGCGAGCGAGCAGCGTTCGATGGCTAGCTGTGGGGATCTTGATGGTAGCGGCGACATGGTGTCTGCTGTTGCTTGAAGGACCTTCCATGGCGCATCCCCCAAATAAGCTCGTGGTGTGCCCTCCAGATCTCAATCTGGAGGCATGGTGCTGTGCTCGTGGGTGGAGAGCTGCTCTTCTTCCTCTGTTCTTCAGCCATCAAGGTGATGGAAGAGGGGATTGGAGGGGCGCCGTTCTGCATCGACCTGCATGGTGGGGATCTCTTGCTGCTGCAAATTTCTGGAGCTCCATAGCAGGGGACGCGCGACAGCGTCGGCTGTCTTGCCTCTGCTTCTTCAGGCCGAATGGCGGCCCTCCTAAGCCACATGACGGTGGCTCATCTTCCTCCAGGCACGATGCCATTGCGGAGGATCTTCTGCTCCGTTCGAGCATCCCACGGCAGCGCCGACCCAAGTGGTTCGTCCCCGGTGTCGGTGGAGCTGGCTTGGGCGTTGAGCTCGGTCTTTGGTTGCGGTGGAGGAGGACCCGATTGCCTTTTTCAGATTTGTTTCAGTGTCCTTTGTGTAAAAGTGTAGGTCCTTGTTGTAACGCTCTATCCTCTCAGGGCCTTTCTGCAAATTGTAATCCCACCGCTGAAATATAATGCAGCCACTGGGTCCTTCTGGACCCATCTCAGTTCAAAAAAAAATTCACACAATGGGATAGTAGCTTATAACATACCCCATGCCTAGACATGTTAAAGGATCTGCCTGCTGTTTCGCATCTGGAGATCTTTGAAATTGCTACCCATTTTGTAAAAAAAACTTTCTCTTTCATGAAGGATTGGAGACCTAGTTGTACCTAAGGACACTATCAACAAACACCGGGAAGCATAAAGAACAGAGGGAGAGACACACCTGGGATCGAGTGTACACGCATCCTCGTGGATCAGAAACAAGGACAGGTGCAGAGGAAGATGAATCACAGCACCTGTTTGAGAATGGAAATTGCTACAGAACAGATCTCGCTTGGCTTGTGCTCCAGCACCTTGCAGATGATAGCCTGAAACAAAGCACCACGAGGCTTACTCCTATCCCAGATACATGTAGAGCTACTATTTCCAAAAAAAGAATACCTAAACAGAACAAAATAAATCATACCAGAAAAGAACAATGCCAAACATTAGAGTAACACCGAGGCATGCATGAAAAATAAGAGAGCAAACATTGTACATAACGGATAGAATTAAATCCCAAAGCAAGAGCCTAGCAACATAATCTATCAAGCCAATTGCACCGGTGTAACAATAGCCATCTAGAATATCAGCACCACAACAGTTAGTTGGAAGCATAGAAAAAATAAGCACATAATAACCTTGCTTATTAGCCAATAAGCTTCTAACTTAGACAACACAATAAAAGCAAAATAGTGAGAGCAAAATAAGCTGTTACAGAGTATTTGCCACATGGCTGGGTCATGAACAAGACCTACACATTAGTGAGCTGAAAAACGCCAAAAATAAAAGCGGTCAAATGGAGGCATACATACATAAGTAAAGAGACCGATCGGGTATACCTAAGATGACAAGCTGATGCATCAATTTTACCGAATAGAGCAGAACCTTATGTCATCATTCATACCTCCAGTATGGTCCTCAGGATCATGTAAATCGTCAATATGACCGATATGACCATGAATCCTTTGTGCACAGGAATGTACATGAGGCACGGTATGGATATGGACCACACCAACCTGATGGTTTACATGAGATTGGTTCAGTATTGAGAGAAGTTTCAGCGTTAAAATTGATGCATCAGCTTGTTGTCTTAGGAAAGAACAATATTCATAATAATGCAGTGGTGGTTACAGGCTACCGTGTTGACATTTCCGCTTCCAGGGAGCAAATTCTTGCGGCCAATGATGGTGCTGAGACTATATCTCAAGCCGTCGTGACCGACTCCTTAAAAGAACATGCTTAAGTTTTAAAGCAACAAAGCGAAAGCATGCAGAGGAATGAAAAAAGTACCATTCAAGATAGCTGACCTCATGTACATTTTTGTCCATGGGCAACACTGGGAACACTCTACTACTATTTCAAGATGATAACAATATGCTATTTCTCTCAAATGGCACAAATGCAGCATATTTAGAATTCAGTCCAAACAATCCGCTAACTCTTCAGCTACAAAGGCAGAAAAAACAGTGGCATTATCAGTACAAATAATAAGAATCTAGAACAATACACCACACAAACACATCAGGCAGGGCATCAGTCATTCTACATAGCAAAGGGAAAAGTATATTGCAAGGAAGGTTTCATGTATGGTTCCCGCCATCGAACCACCATCTATATAAAGACAATATGTGACAATTCTGAGCCAGGGAAGCATAGTTAAAAACTATACATTTGAACGGTAAATCCTGAGTAAAGCTACAACCTTAAATTGATGGGACCAATCTCCTTCACCAGCAAGTCTAACAAATGCTGATTTCCTGGGCTATTTCTTTTAAATTGATGAAAAGATGACAGGGGAACCTCCTTGCTACTGTAATACGGTGTATATGATTTCTTTTAAAAGTTAAACTTTACCAACTTAACCAAATTTTATATAAAAAATAACCAAATTTATTAAAAATGATCTATATTTACAATATCAAATGTATATCATACGAAAATATAAATCATGATGAATCTAATAGTATTGATTTCCTATTGTAGATGTTGATTTTTTTCTTTATACTTAATCAAACTTTACATGTTTGACTTATAAAAACTTGTATGAACTACATTTTTTTTGAACATTTATATGAACTACATTTTAGCGAGAGAGTATAGTTTATTCCCCGTGGACGCTTGTAAAAGTTCAAACTAAAACAAGGCCATAAGCCAGAAAATAATTATATGAGACCGGTCAACAAATTATCCGTGTGGACCAACTCCGGCAATTGACATGTGGCCAGAAGAGAGAAAAATTAACAGATTTGGTTATTTATTTTTAGATCTAAATAAAAACTACCACATATGCCACTTGTAAATTGTGTAGTTGGTCCACCACGATGAATTTTTTAGACCGGGTCTTGTAATTTTTTATTTCCCCTTAAGACCTACTTCGTCCTTAACCGCCGCCGCCGTTACAATCCCCCACCAATCTCTGTGTGCAGCCAAAGGAAAAGGAACCACCAGCCTGCCTCTCGGAGAGGAGAGAAAGTTGGCCCGTTGATATGCACGGCGAGCGCTCGCTGCATCGGCGATGGTTGTCCATATGGCGTTACAGATGAGAGCGAGGAGGAGGACATACGCTCCCTTCTTGATCACATCCGTGGGTTCTACAAGGAGGCGCTCGATCGGCTGCCGGCAGAAAGTATCCCCTCGCTGGCCCCGAGTCTTCTCAAGGCCGGCATGTGCTTCGACGTCCTCGACCTAGTCTCCAACATCATCGCCAACACCATCGCCTACTACTCTGCTCCACCTAAGATGCCCAAACCCGAGGAGGAAGAGGAGGAGGAGGAGGAGGAGGAGGAGGAGAACGACGGCGATGAAGAAACGAGGTGCTCGATCCTCTCCAAGATCCAAACCAACGCCTTCGACAGACGCGTCTATGATGGCGCGTGATGCACACGTCCGTTGGGAACCCCAAGAGGAAGGTGTGATGCGCACAGCAGTAAGTTTTCCCTCAGAAAGAAACCAAGGTTATCGAACCAGTAGGAGATGAAGGCCACGTGAAGGTTGTTGGTGGAGGAGTGTAGTGCGGCGCAACACCAGGATTCCGGCGCCAACGTGGAACCTGCACAACACAATCAAAATACTTTGCCCCAACTTAACAGTGAGGTTTTCAATCACACCGGCTTGCTGAAAACAAAGGATTAAAAGTATGGTGTGGAGAATGATGTTTGTTTGCGAAGAACAATAGAGAACAGAGATTGCAGTAGATTGTATTTCAGATGTAAAAGAATGGACCGGGGTCCACAGTTCACTAGTGGTGTCTCTCCAATAAGATAAATAGCATGTTGGGTGAACAAATTACAGTTGGGCAATTGACAAATAGAGATGCACATACATATCATGATGACTACTATGAGATTTAATCAGGGCATTACGACAAAGAACATAGACCGCCATCCAGCATGCATCTATGCCTAAAAAGTCCACCTTCGGGTTAGCATCCGCACCCCTTCCAGTATTAAGTTGCAAACAACGGACAATTGCATTAAGTATGGTGCGTAATGTAATCAACACAAATATCCTTAGACAA
The DNA here is from genome assembly GCA_030979885.1 of Lolium multiflorum. Lineage (NCBI taxonomy): Eukaryota > Viridiplantae > Streptophyta > Magnoliopsida > Poales > Poaceae > Lolium > Lolium multiflorum. The sequence continues at coordinate 86,001,837 of CM061751.1, forward strand.
AGCATCGATGTTTTATCCCTAGTGGCAACAGCACATCCACAACCTTAGAACTTTCTGTCACTGTCCCAGATTCAATGAAGGCATGAACCCACTATCGAGCATAAATACTCCCTCTTGGAGTCACAAGTATCAACTTGGGCAGAGCCTCTACTAGCAATGGAGAGCATGCAAGAACATAAACAACACATATATGATAGATCAATTAATCAACTTGACATAGTATTCAATATTCATCGGATCCCAACAAACACAACATGTAGCATTACAAATAGATGATCCTGATCATGATAGGCAGCTCACAAGATCTAAACATGATAGCACAAGAGGAGAAGACAACCATCTAGCTACTGCTATGGACCCATAGTCCAAGGATGAACTACTCATGCATCAGTCCGGAGGCGGGCATGGTAATGTAGAGCCCGCCGGTGATGATTCCCCTCTCGGCAGGGTGCCGGCGATCTCCTGAATCCCCGAGATGGGATTGGCGGCGGCGGCGTCTCGAACTTTCTCGTATCGTGGCTCTCGGTACTATGGTTTTCGCGACGGAGAGAATATATAGGCGAAGGGGCAGCGCAAGGGGGTGCCCGAGGGGCCCACACCATATGGCGGCGCGGACCAAGGTGGGGCCACGCTGCCCTATGGGGTGGCCGCCTCGTGGCCCTTCTCCGTCTCCTCTTCGGTGTTCTGGAAGGCTCCGTGGAAAATAAGACCGTGGGCTTTTGTTTCGTCAATTCCGAGAATATTTCCTGGGTAGGATTTCTGAAATCAAAAATAGCAGAAAACAGGAACTGGCGCTTTGGCATCTTGTTAATAGGTTAGTGCCGGAAAATGCATCAAAACATTATAAAGTATGAACAAAACATGTAGGTATTGTCATAAAACTAGCATGGAACATAAGAAATTATAGATACGTTGGAGACGTATCAAGCCCCAAGCTTAGTTCCTACTCGCCCTCGAGTAGGTAAACGATAAAAAGAATAATTTCTGAAGTGACATGCTAACAACATAATCTTGATCAACATTATTGTAAAGCATATGAGATGAATGAAGTGATTCGAAGCAATAGATTGCTAACAAAAAGATAATGACTAAACAACTGAATCATATAGCAAAAACTTTTCATGAATAGTACTTTCAAGACAAGTATCAAAAAGACTTGCATAAGAGCTAACTCATAAAGCAATAGATTCAAAGTAAGAGGTTTCGAAGCAACACAAAGGATGATTAAGTTTCAGCAATTGCTTTCAACTTGTAACATGTATATCTCATGGATAATTGTCAACATAAAGTAATATAACAAGTGCAATAAGTAAACATGTAAGAATCAATGCACACAGTTGACACAAGTGTTTGCTTCTAAGATAGAAAGAAGTAGGTAAACTGACTCAACATAAAGTAAAAGAAAGGCCCTTCGCAGAGGGAAGCAGGGATTACTCATGTGCTAGAGCTTTTTATTTTGAAAACATGGAAACAATTTTGTCAACGATAGTAATAATTCATATGTGTTATGCATAAAACCTCTTATAAGCTGCAAGTCTCATGTATCGAATACCAATAGTGCCCGCACCTTGTCCTAATTAGCTCGGATTTCCATGGATTATCATTGCATTACATATGTTTCAACCAAGTGTCACAAAGGGGTACCTCTATGCCACCTGTTACAAAGGTCCAAGGAGATAGATCGCATTTGATTTCTTAGTTTTGATAGATCTCAACTTGAGGACATCCATACCGGGACAACATAGAAAACAGATAATGGACTCCTCTTTTAATGCTTAAGCATTCAACAACAGATAATATTCTCATGAGAGATTGAGGATTAATGTCCAAGATGAAACTTCCACCATGATACATGGCTTTGGTTGGCGGCCCAATGTTCTTCTCTAACAATATGCATACTCAAACCATTTAATCATGATAAATCACCCTTACTTCAGACAAGACGAACATGCATAGCAACTCACATGATATTCAACAAAGTAAAAAAGTTGATGGCGTCCCAAGAAACATGGTTACCGCTCAACAAGCAACTTATAAGAACTAAGATACATAGCAACATATTCATCACCACAATAGTTTTTAAGCTATTTTCCCATGAGCTATGTATTGTAAAGACAAAGAATGAAATTTTAAAGGTAGCATGCAAGAAATTTACTTTGGAATGGCAGAAAAATACCACATATAGGTAGTTATGGTGGACACAAATGGCATGGGTTTTTGGCTCAAGGTTTTGGATGCACGAGAAGCATTCCCTCTCAGTACAAGGCTTTGGCTAGCAAGGTTGTTTGAAGCAAACACAAGTATGAACCGGTGCAGCAAAACTTACACAAGAACATATTGCAAGCATTATAAGACTCTACACTGTCTTCCTTGTTGTTCAAACACTTTTACCAGAAAATATCTAGACCTTAGAGAGACCTATCATGCACTCCAAATCTCAACAAGCTCTACGGTAGTTCTCCACTAATAGATTTAAACTACATGATGCAAGAGCATAAACATGATCTATGAGAGCTCAAAACAATTGCCAAGTATCAAATTATTCAAGATAATATACCATTTGCCACATGAAGCATTTTCTGTTTCCAACCAAATAGCAATCAACGAAGCGGTTTTCACTTCGCCATAAACATTAAAGTAAAGCTAAGAACACAAGTGTTCAAAATGAAAAAGCGGAGCGTGTCTTTCTCCAATACAAGGATTGTTGGGATTCGAATTTATTCAAACATAAACAAAAATAAAAACAAACAGACGCTCCAAGTAAAGAACATAAGATGTGACGGAATAAAAATATAGTTTCACTAGAAGTGACCTGATAAGTTTGTTGATGAAGAAGGGGATGCCTTGGGCATCCCCAAGCTTAGATGCTTGAGTCTTCTTAAAATATGCAGGGATGAACCACGGGGGCATCCCCAAGCTTAGACTTTTCACTCTTCTTGATCATATTATATCATCCTCCTCTCTTGACCCTTGAAAACTTCCTCCACACCAAACTTAAAGCAAACTCATTAGAGGGTTAGTGCATAATAAAAGTTCACATGTTCAGAGAGGACACAATCATTCTTAACACTTCTGGACATTACCCAAGGCTACTGAAAGTTAATGGAACAAAGAAATCCACTCAACACAGTAAAAGAGGCAATGCGAAATAAAAGGCAGAATCTGTCAAAACAGAACAGTCCGTAAAGACGAATTTTTCTGAGGCACTTAACTTGCTCAGATGGAAAAACTCAAAACTAATGAAAGTTGCGTACATATCTGAGGACCACGCATGAATTTTCGCTAATTTTTTTGATTCTTCTACAGAGAGAAAAACGCGAATTCGTGACAGACAGCAAATCTGTTCCTGCGCAGAAATCCAAATCTAGTATCAACCTTCTATTAGAGACTTTACTTGGCACAATAACATGATAAGGAGAGGTTGCTACAGTAGTAACAACTTCCAAAACTCAATAAAACAGTAGTAAAAATAAAAATAACATTGGTTATCTCCCAAGAAGTGCTTTTCTTTAACGCCTTTCAGCTAGGCGCAGAAAGTGCAAATCAAGTAACATCAAGGGATGAAGCATCAACATCATAATTTGTTCTAATAATAGAATCAAAAGGCAACTTCATTCTATTTCTAGGGAAGTGTTTCATACCTTTCTTGAGAGGGAATTGATACTTAATATTTCCTTCTTTCATATCAATAATAGCACCAACAGTTCGAAGAAAGGGTCTTCCCAAAACAATAGGACAAGATGCATGGCATTCAATATCCAAGACAACAAAATCAACGGGGGCAAGGTTATTGTTAACCGTAATGTGAACATTATCAATTCTCCCCAAAGGTCTCTTTATAGAATTATCAGCAAGATTAACATCCAAATAATAATTTTTCAATGGTGGCAAGTCAAGCATATCATAAAGTTTCTTAGGCATAACAGAAATACTTGCACCAAGATCACATAAATCACTACAATCAAAATCATTGACTTTCATCTTAATGATGGGCTCCCAACCATCTTCCAACTTCCTAGGAATAGAAGCTTCAAGTTTTAGTTTCTCTTCCCTAGCTTTAATGAGAGCATTTGTAATATGTTTTGTAAAGGCTAAATTTATAGCACTAGCATTAGGACTTCTAGCAAGTTTTTGTAAGAACTTAATAACTTCAGAAATATGACAACTATCAAAATCTAAACCATTATGATCTACAGAAAAATTTCAGCACTTTTATCACAAACAGTTTCAACAGTTCCAGGCAATTTTGCATGCTTTGCAGTAGAGTTAGAAACATTGCCAACACCAATTATTTTACCATTTATAGTAGGAGGTTTAGCAAAATGTGAAGCATCAACATTACTAGTGGTGGTAATAGTCCAAACTTTAGCTACATTATTCTCTTTAGCAAGTTTTTCTTCTCTTTCTTCTCTTTCCCACCTAGCATGTAATTCAGCCATCATTCTAATATTATCATTAATTCGAACTTGGATAGCATTTGTTTTAGCAAACTTAGTATCTTTAACTTCATCAGGCATAACTTTCAGTTTCAAAAGATCAACATCAAGAGCAAGACTATCAACCTTAGAAGCAAGAACATCAATTTTACCAAGCTTTTCTTCAACAGATTTATTAAAAGCAGTTTGTGTACTAATAAATTCTTTAAGCATAACTTCAAGATCAGAGGGTACACTCTTATTATTGTTGTAAGAATTACCATAACCATTACCACTATTAGAAGGATATGGCCTATAGTTGTTGTTACCATAATTATTCCTATAAGCATTGTTGTTGAAATTATTATTCTTAATGAAATTCACATCAACATGCTCTTCTTGAGCAACCAATGAAGCTAAAGGAACATTATTAGGATCAACATGAGATCTACCATTAACAAGCATAGACATAATAACATCAATCTTATCACTCAAAGAAGAGGTTTCTTCAACAGAATTTACCTTCTTACCTTGAGGAGTTCTTTCAGTATGCCATTCAGAGTAATTGATCATCATATCATCAAGAAGCTTTGTTGCAGCACCCAAAGTGATGGACATAAAAGTACCTCCAGCAGCTGAATCCAATAGGTTCCTCGAAGAAAAATTCAATCCTGCATAAAAGGTTTGCATGATCATCCAAGTAGTTAGTCCATGGGTAGGGCAATTCTTTACCAAAGATTTCATTCTCTCCCATGCTTGGGAAACATGTTCATTATCCAATTGCTTAAAACTCATAATGCTACTTCTCAAAGATATAATCTTAGCAGGAGGATAATATTTTCCAATAAAAGCATCTTTACATTTAGTCCATGAATCAATACTATTTTTAGGCAAAGATAGCAACCAATCTTTAGCTCTTCCTCTTAAGGAGAAAAGAAACAGTTTCAGTTTTATAATACCACCATCTATATCCTTATAATTTTGCATTTCACAAAGTTCAACAAAATTATTAAGATGGGCAGCAGCATCATCAGTACTAACACCAGAAAATTGCTCTCTCATAACAAGATTTAGTAAAGCAGGTTTAATTTCATAAAATTCTGCTGTAGTAGCAGGTGGCGCAATAGGAGTGCATATAAAATCATTATTATTTGTGCTAGTGAAATCACACAACTTAGTATTTTCAGGAGTATTCATTTTAACAGTAATAAAAATAAACTAAACAAACAGAATAAAATAAAGTAAAAACAAGTAACTAATTTTTGTGTGTTTTTGATATAAGAAAGCAAACAAGACAGAAAATAAAATAAAGTAAAGCAAGACAATAAACAAAGTAAAGACGTTGGATGTGAGAGACTCCCCTTGCAGCGTGTCTTGATCTCCCGGCAAACGGCGCGAAAACAGTCTTGATGGCGCGTGATGCACACGTCCGTTGGGAACCCCAAGAGGAAGGTGTGATGCGCACAGCAGAAGTTTGCCTCGTAAAGAAACCAAGGTTATCGAACCAGTAGGAGATGAAGGCCACGTGAAGGTTGTTGGTGGAGGAGTGTAGTGCGGCGCAACACCAGGAATTCCGGCGACAACGTGGAACCTGCACAACACAATCAAAATACTTTGCCCCAACTTAACAGTGAGGTTGTCAATCTCACCGGCTTGCTGAAAACAAAAGATTAAACGTAAGGTGTGGAGAATGATGTTTGTTTGCGAAGAACAACAGAGAACAAAGATTGCAGTAGATTGTATTTCAGATGTAAAAGAATGGACCGGGGTCCACAGTTCACTAGTGGTGTCTCTCCAATAAGATAAATTGCATATTGGGTGAACAAATTACAGTTGGGCAATTGATAAATAGAGATGCACATACATATCATGATGACTACTATGAGATTTAATCAGGGCATTACGACAAAGAACATAGACCGCCATCCAGCATGCATCTATGCCTAAAAAGTCCACCTTCGGGTTAGCATCCGCACCCCTTTCAGTATTAAGTTGCAAACAACAGACAATTGCATTAAGTATGGTGCGTAATGTAATCAACACAAATATCCTTAGACAAAGCATCGATGTTTTATCCCTAGTGGCAACAGCACATCCACAACCTTAGAACTTTCTGTCACTGTCCTAGATTCAATGGAGGCATGAACCCACTATCGAGCATAAATACTCCCTCTTGGAGTCACAAGTATCAACTTGGGCAGAGCCTCTACTAGCAACGGAGAGCATGAAAGAACATAAACAACACATATATGATAGATCAATTAATCAACTTGACATAGTATTCAATATTCATCGGATCCCAACAAACACAACATGTAGCATTACAAATAGATGATCCTGATCTTGATAGGCAGCTCACAAGATCTAAACATGATAGCACAAGAGGAGAAGACAACCATCTAGCTACTGCTATGGACCCATAGTCCAAGGACGAACTACTCACGCATCAGTCCGGAGGCGGACATGGTGATGTAGAGCCCTCCGGTGATGATTCCCCTCTCCGGCGGGGTGCCGGGCGATCTCCCGAATCCCCCGAGATGGGATTGGCGCGGCGGCGGCCCGGAACTTTCTCGTATCGTGGCTCTCGGTACTAGGGTTTTCGCGACGGAGAGAATATATAGGCGAAGGGGCAGCGCAGGGGGGTGCCCGAGGGGCCCACACCATATGGCGGCGCGACCAGAGGTGGGGTCGCGCCGCCCTATGGGGTGGCTGCCTCGTGGCCCTTCTCCGTCTCCTCTTCGGTGTTCTGGAAGGCTCCGTGGAAAATAAGACCGTGGGCTTTGTTTCGTCCAATTCCGAGAATATTTCCTGTGTAGGATTTCTGAAACCAAAAACAGCAGAAAACAGGAACTGACGTTTCGGCATCTTGTTAATAGGTTAATGCCGGAAAATGCATCAAAACATTATAAAGTATGAAGAAAACATGTAGGTATTGTCATAAAACTAGCATGGGACATAAGAAATTATAGATACGTTGGAGACGTATCAGTCTACAACATGTTTCTATCCCCAAAGGATATGAATGGTATAACCATCGCGCGAAGGTCATTGTAAGGTCTCGTCTGCTTCCCCACCTTCCACTTCCGCTACTTCTCCTACACGGAAGCCATTCGCTACCTGCGTCTGTCCGGGGCTGACCTCCTCGTCGCCATGCGGCTCATCAAGCTTGATTATTGCAAGAGCCTCGATTTCAACTTCACCTCCTCAACCGCCAGGGTAGCGATCTACTGTGCCGCCATGTCGGCGGCGCACCCTAGGCCGGTCGTCCTGCTGAGAGCGGCCAGTTTGCTGGGTTCAAGGATGGTCACGGTCAATAGCTTGTTGTCCGGAGACCACTGCCTCCCACCCGCATCCATCAAGCGCCTCAACAAGTGGCTCGGCCAAGATGCCAAGACTCTCAAAGAGAAGCTCACATGGCTACCGATGAGTCTTGCTGAATCGCGTCATCAGGGTAGACAGGAGAAAAAGAGGAAGAGGGACGTGACGCCAGGACCCGTGCAGAGGAACGCACCACATAGGAAGCAGGGGACATTCGTGTACACGCAGTCCCTCAAGCTCTTGCTTCTGGGCAAGATCCACGCTCTCTACCTAGAAGCGTTGGCCCTGATGCCCGGAGACGCCCTGCGCAGGCGTCACCACGGCAACCTCATCAAGGGAGGCTACTGCTACGGCCCCATGAACCCCGTCTCCAACATCATAATCAACACTGTCTGGTACGGCGCCACGCATCCGATGCCACAAGAGTTCGACTCGAGCACGAAAACAAGTTTTTACCGGCGCCGGTAGGTGCAGGCGTTCGATCCACCATCCAGTTGCTATTAGATGTGTGCGGTCCTCCCCACCTCCCTGCAGTATTCTGGCGTATTGTCTTTCTGCTTATTCTGTATCTCTTCCGATCAGTCACGTCAAGGGGGCCCGCCACTAGCAGGAACCAGAAATCAGGCCGTGAACCTCCTCTTCCTCACCTCAACAAGATCGAAGAGGCGACGACTGACTCGTCGATGAGCCGCCGAGGTAAAGGGCGCGGCGGCGGAGCAAGTGGCGGTGGGGAGATCTGGCAGCCTCCGCCTCAGATATCCGCCCTCTGTTCCACACCACTGCCGACGAACCTTGTCTTGACCGCAGATCAAGACCACGCCGTACCACTCCTCATCTCGCCTGGACGGTCACAGGAATCGTCTCTGACCGCTGGCTGCTCGCCAGTCGCCTGGCTTAGCAAGGGCTCGCCGTGACCCTCCTCCTCGTCCTGGCGCGTCGGCGGTCGCGCAGGCACACCAGAGCTCGCCGCCGCGACCTACTCTAAAACAGCTCTCTCCCATACGAACTGACCGTCCGTACCCACAGGAGGATTTGGCGAAATGGCTGATGCCCTCTTTTTCTTCGCCCCTGCGAGTCATATTCTGCTAGTTTCTTATGGAAAGTACAGACTAGTGCACTGGAGATGATGATTGTTGCTACATTTGCTATAGCAAAAACTTGATGATAGATTTTTGCTGCATTTGCTGCAACCAGAAATTTCACTCATGGTTCGACGGATTTTTTTTCATGTAATTTTCAAATCTGAGATATGTTCCTAAAGATTATGAACTAGGCCGTTTCTAATTATTTCAGAATTTCAAGATTATTAACCTGGCTTCTATTTCAAATATTCCAGAATTTTCTGAAGATTATGAACCAGATTTATGTTTCAGTTTATATCAAAATATTTACGAATTTTGGTCATTTTGGCAAGGGTTTCATATAGGAGAAACACTATTCAGTAGGATTAAAATATAGCACCCATTCAGATGGCTAACGAGCAAAAAGTAGTATAGTATTTCCAAACCATCTCAATTCAATAATTTGAGATGATGAAAAAACAAACTCACGGTCTATTTAGGGATGTTTTACGAGTTACACTTATGTTTCACAAAAGTTTATTATTTGTTTGACTTGACAAGGGTTTCACATAGAAACCACAGTGCTCATTACGGGCAAAAAATAACACATGGTTAGGCGGCAAGACCAAGACCTATACGAGTTACTGTTATGTTTCATTACTCGGTTAAATAATTATCGAAGATGACAAAATCATAGATAAACCATATTTCTTTCTCTTGAAAAACTAAAATCCATAGTTTTGTTGAGGTTTTGGATAAGTCGTATGGGTTTTACCAATGTACCACTCAAGTTTCCAATATGCTTAAGGTTGGTTTGGCTACGATTTCATATTTCACAACAACTTCATAAAAATTATATGGATTTCACTTATTATCACTCAAGTTTCCAATTGGTTTGACAAGAACACCCTTGTAGAATAGTTTTATATTGTCGATTTTTTATGGAAGCTTTCTTTCATGGTTTCTATGAATTGATCTAGGTACCATTTGTTTCACAAGGGTTTCAATTTTCACTTCGTTTTTGTGAGGTTTTAGACTAGTTGACGTGGGCATTACCCTTCGGGTAACCACTATTGCTCTACCCCATACGGCCCAGGTGCAGGCCCATGAAGGTACTCGAAGATAAGATGGGCCACTAGGATGGTGCGGTGAAAGATTACTTGAAGTACAAGACACGGAAAGAGCCGAAGAAGGAAAGATTAGAGATAGATCTATTGTAAACCTACTCGTACTCGATTAAACCTCTCGGGACCTGGCCACCTATATAAAGGCCAGGAGAGGAGCTATCGAGGACACAACCAATCTTAGCGATCTTAGCCAACAGAAGCTTAGAACTAGGTAACCCTAGCGATTAGCTATCTCGACGAGATCACATCTGACCCCCTTGTAACACTATTTTCATCATAATCAAGAACAGACAGGCAGGACGTAAGGGTTTTACCTCATCGAGGGCCCCGAACCTGGGTAAATCGCTCTCCCCGCTTGTATGCGTACCGATGTCTCGTGTCAGCTTGCAGGATTCCATCAACCCTAAGCCCCTATCGGAGGGCATTGCCGAGGAGCTCCCTCGACAATTGGCGCCGTCTGTGGGAAACCTGTCGGCACAAGGCAGGGCATCGGCAGTACCAGTCACGTCCGCAGCGTTTGTGCTCGATTCACCAACACCTCCAGGACCGAAAGATCCGATTTACTACGAGCCCGTCGAGTTCGCATCTCACCTCAAGCCGTCGCACCCGGCCCCTTCAGAATCAAGTGACGACATGACCACCACTTTTGGAGGCGTTCGCTTCATCATCGACTCCGGAGGGTTTCTTCGCCTCCCGAGGATGGGCACATCCGGTTCGGGCCCCCCGGTCTCAACAGAAGATACTCAGGTAGCAACCTTGGAAATCCCGCCCGGAAGCATGCGTGGAGGTAACCGAGGAAACCTCGATCACGCGGCAGGGAGAAAGAAAAGGCGAAGGGAATCATATTATGGAGAACGAGAACAGGAGGGCATGCAATCGATTCACGGCCGCGCCCGTTCACCGCACCTATCAGCCACTGAGCAACTCGATGCGCCATGCTACCTCCACTCCTATTTCGACCCGAAGGACGGACGGGAAAAATCCAGTCACCTACTAAGGAACTGCCGACACTTCCTGGAAATTCGACAGTTCAGTGATGACCTCAGGAGTGAAGCTTCGTCGAGAGCTCACATAATGGAGAAAAAGGCAAGATCTTACAGCTATCGGGCAGAGCCATATATCCCGGAACCGTACGAGCCAATGGAGAAGGATGAGTACGTGCCAGCCGAGGTATTCCCAGAATCGCGCGGGCAGGTCAGCATGATCCACAAAACCAGCTTCTCAAAGAGGGAAATCAAGAAATTCTCGCGGGAAGTGAAATACGCGGAAGTTGCCATGGTTGATACACCTGAATTCATCGACTGGTCAGAGCAAAGCATCTCCTTCGACAGGACAGATCACCCGAAAGCTGTCCCTAGGCCAGGCCACGCAGCTCTGGTTCTCGAGGCACAGATCGGAGGGTACAACATGAGTAAGGTTTTCATGGATGGAGGAAGCGGCTTAAACCTACTGTTCGCCAACACGATGAAAGCTATGGGTTTGACAGTTGATATGCTAAGGGAATCCGACACAGGGTTCCACGGCATTATACTAACTCGGCCCGCTTACTCTCTCGGAAAGACAACATTGGACATAGTCTTTGGCACGCCCACCAATTTCAGAAGAGAAAAGATCGAGTTTGAAGTTGTCGACTGGGAATCTCAGTATCACGCCATCCTCGGCAGGCCAGCGTTCGCCAAGTTTATGGCCGTGCCCCATTATGCTTACTTGAAACTGAAGATGCCGGGCAACAACGGAACCCCAATAACCGTTCATGGGAGCTTCGCCAAGTCAGACACATGTGACAGAGAATTCCAAAAGATCGCCTCAAAGTTCGGCGTCAAGGAGGAGCTCAATGCGATCGACGCAGCCGTGGACCATACGCAGCCGCCAGCCGATAATCGAAACGTAAGATCTGACGAGTTTGACGCTGCAAGGGAAGCCAAGAAGCTTCAGGTGCACCCCACCGACCCGAAGAAAACGGTCAATATATCGGCTGACCTCACGGCCGCATAGGAAGGCGCGCTCATCGAGTTCCTCCATGAGCGCTGGGAGATATTTGCATGGGAACCATCCGACATGCCAGGTATCCCCAGGGAACTCGCTGAGCACGCCCTTAATGTCGATCCAACGGCCAAACCGGTACAACAGTCGATGCGTCGATTCTCAGAACCCAAGAGGAAAGCAATTGGTGAAGAAATCAATCGACTTCGCAAAGCAGGATTCATCCGAGAGCTTAATGAAGCAGAATGGGTGGCTAACCCTGTAATGGTACCCAAGAAGGACACCACCGCTCTGCGTATGTGTATCGACTACACCGGCCTCAATAAACACTGTCCGAAAGACCATTTCCCGCTGCCTAGAATCGACCAGATAGTTGATTCCACAGCTGGATGTGATCGCCTCTCCTTCCTCGATGCTTACTCTGGGTATAACCAGATCAAATTGAAGAAGGAAGACCAGGAGCTGACCGCTTTCATCACCTCACACGGCGTTTTCTGCTACAACGTCATGACCTTCGGGTTGAAAAATGCGGGAGCAACTTATCAACGTTGCATGCAAGCTTGTCTTGGGGAACAAATCGGGCGAAACATCGAGGTCTACATCGACGATATTGTGGTAAAAACAAAGCACACTGCCACCCTCGTCGACGATCTGCGAGAAACCTTTGACAACCTAGACAGGTATAAGATCAAGCTAAACCCCAAAAAGTGTTTCTTCGGGGTCCCAGGGGGGCAAGTATTAGGATACTTCATCTCGGCCAGAGGGATCGAAGCCAACCCCTTGAAAATCAAAGCTATTCTCGATATGGAACCGCCAAAGAATCTGCACCAAGTGCGGCGTTGGCGCGCGGCAGCACTCAGCAGGTTCATTGCCAAACTGGGAGAAAAAGCCTTGCCCTTCTACAATCTGATGAAAAAATCGGAAAAATTCGAGTGGACAAAGGAGGCACAGGAATCCTTCGACAATCTAAAGAAGATCTTATCGACGTCTCCAGTCCTTGTAACCCCCCGTGAAAAGGAAACACTGCTCATGTACATAGCTGCGACAGCCCAAGTCTCAGCGTCTTGGTCGTTGAACGAGAAGAAGCGGGAGAGTCCACGGCGTACAGAGACCCGTTTACTACCTTAGTGAAGTACTTACGCCTGCAAGACAAAGGTACCCCCATCATCGAAAGGCGTATGCAGTATGGAGATCAGCCCGCAAGCTACGACACTACTTCACCGAGCATCCGATTATCGTTGTGAGCGAGGCGCCGTTGAAAAATATAATGACCAATCCAGAGGCCACTGGTCGAGTGTCCCAATGGGCCATCGAGATAGCGCCTCACGACATAACTTATGTCAACCGAACGGCCATAAAATCCCAAATCCTCCCAGACTTCATGGCAGATTGGATTCAATCCCAGACACCGGTGGCACCCGACATGTCAGGATCTTGGATAATGTATTTCGACGGATCAAAGCGAAGCACAGGCGCTGCGGCAGGAGTAGTGCTGATATCACCGCAAGGAGATAAGATGAAGTACATATTGCGTATGAACTTCCCTCTGCCGACAAACAATGAAGCAGAATACGAAGCACTGCTGCATATGGAATGAAGATGGCAAAGGCATGTGGGGCGACTCGCCTAGAAATCTATGGGGACTCAAACTTGGTAGTACAACAGTCGATGAACCTATGCGACGCAGTTAGCGACAACATGATCGCCTATCGACAGCTGTATCAGAACATGGAAGCCAAGTTCGAGGGGTGTGAGCTCAAACATATCGGCAGAGCCAGCAATGAGGAAGCCGACACCTTAGCTAACATCGGCTCCATGTGTTTCTCCCAGACGGAGTTTTTTATGAAGTAATCACTCAGCGATCAATAAAAGAGAAAGCGCCGACACCTTCAAAACCATCGACTGAAGAAGCAGAGGCAAGCTCACAGCAAGTTATTGATAACGCTCTAGCTCTCCCAGCCAAACAAGTTCTCTTCCTCGAGCCATTATGGACTAAACCGTTCCTGGCATACTTGATAAGGCAGGAACTACCGGCAGATCCGGTAGAAGCAAAACGAATCGTCAGGCGATCAAAAGCTTTCGCCATAGTAAACGGTGAACTCTACAAACGCAGCATTTCTGGTATTTTCCAAAGGTGCATTGCCATTGACGACGGAAAAGCACTGCTGCGCGAGATACACGAGGGAACTTGCGGGCATCATGCGGGAAGTAGGGCTCTCGTAGCAAAAGCTTTCAGGGCAGGACTGGCCAACGGCAGCATCGGACGCTCGAGATTTGGTCATGAAATGTGACCCTTGTCAACGATTCTCTCCAAAACCGCACGCCCCCGCAACAGACTTAATGACGATACCGCTGGCATGGCCGTTCGCTCAATAGGGACTCGACCAAGTTGGGCCACTGCCGAGATCATCGCCTGGAGGACACACATACTTATTAGTCGCAGTCGATAAATTCACGAAGTGGATTGAGGCAGTACCAGTACGGAACCAGAAGGCAAAAACAGCAGTCCAGTTCTTCAAGGAGATAACATGTCGGTTCGGTGTGCCCCACAGTATCGTCACAGATAATGGAACCAATTTCGACTCCAAAGAGTTCCGAGAATTCTGCGATGACAGGGGTATAAAGCTGAAGTTTGCATCGGTGGCTCACCCGCAAACAAATGGGCAGGTGGAAAGGATCAAAGGTTTAATAGGAGACGGCCTCAAGAAACGCCTTACAGGCGCAGAGGGAGCTTGGGTCGAAGAATTACCTTCAGTACTATGGAGTTTGCGTACCACGCCGAACAGGTCAACGCAGTACACCCCATTTTTTCTGGTACATGGAGCCGAAGCAGTCCTGCCAGCCGATGTTCGATTTGAAGCACCTCGAGTAACGGCATATACAGAACCCTCTTCCAATACCGCACTACAAGATGCCGTTGACCTACTAGATGAAGCTCGAGACGTTGCTTTAGCCAGGACCACGGTATATCAGCAGGCGCTGAGAAACTACCACAGTCGACGAATACGCAATCGATGCTTCAACGTTGGAGATATGGTACTAAGGTTAAAGCAAAAAAGACCCTCGAAACTCGAGTCTCCATGGGAAGGACCATACGTCGTCACCGAAGTGATACCAGGAGGAGCGTACAGGCTCAAAAATCCAACTTCGGGAAAAGATGTTGAAAACCCATGGAATATCGCACACCTGCGGCGGTTCTATACATAGGGTGCAATTGTTCTTATTGCCTTTAAGGTTGATTTTTCTTTATGAATAAAGTTTTAATCAGGTTCTTTGCATCCTTTTCTTCAATTCAGGCCACATCACTCGAACAGGCCAGGTCGACTACGGCCTTTACCTTCGGCTCTACTCCCATCGGGAGCGCTGGCCATAAGACACGCAATGTCATTAATTAAATACTCTCAACGAGAGCTAAGATTAGTGGCACACAAAAAGAAAAACAACCAATCCAAGCCTCGGAAAAATACGCGAGTGCTGCCGTCGATGGTTACATTATCGCAAAATAAGGCTCAAACCGGTGCACCGAGTGACGATGCCAAGCGTTTAATTCCCTCGACTAAGTCGACGGGTCTCGCTCTTACAAAACTTACGCAAAGACTTCGCAATAACATTGCATAATTCAACGAAGTCGTCGGGAGAGTAGGCTGAATTGATCACTCAGCCGTCCTCGACAAATAAAATAACAATTATCATAGCATACAACGTATGCAATAAATTTATACAAAGTAATCTTATGCAGGAACTAAGGCTATTACATTCATAGTCAAGCTTCTCGACCCCAATGGGCCTTCAGATCCTTTTCAAGACACGACTCCATCCGGGAAACAATGGTGTAAGCAGGACCTCTAGCGGCATCATAATATTGGCCTAAGCTCTTTTCAGTGTTCGCCACAGCTCCCAAGTCGAGAGATGGATGACATGCCAATATTGAAGCAAAGGCAAGCCAGGAGTTCTTTCCGCACTAGCTGCCGAATCCTCTCGGGAGATTTGAATCGGGTGAACAAGGCAGATAAGGTTTCAGGTGCTTAGTCCAGAGGAAACAAAGTGTTCCAAACCATCTTGAGATGAGCATGAAACTTATCGAAATAATAATGCGCCTTCCCCACCCGATATTTAAATTTCGCCATAACAACAACCTTCGGACGATGCAGCCACAAGCCGTGATTCGGGTGCTCAACGTCAGTCATTGCTTCAACCTCTTCGTGGATCTTCTTGTTTTCTTCAGCCGCATCTGAAGCTACAACTGGAAGGGAATAAGAACCAGTTAAAGGAATATTTGAAACTATTACAGAAAAGCAGAAGCATGGGCTAACACTTACAACCCAAACTTTCGGTAGCAATATGCAGACCATCGAGAGCATACTGTTCGATAGCTATCGCCATCTCTCCTTTTTTCTTCACCAAGGCTGCCATTGCACGAAGAGAAGTGATATCTTTGTCTAAACTAGACACCTGGTCACGCAAGCGGCGAACGAGGCTTGATTCATCATTACTCGAAGGATTTGGAAAAGGCTCGCACGAGAAGAAGATGAAGGAATCTGCAGTGCAATCCTCAATTCAGATTAAGTAACAAGTAAAAACTCCCATCGGGAGCACCGGGCATGTGTGATACATTCAAAAGCATGTTCAAAGCATGTTCGAATTGGCAACAGAGCCAAAGTAAAAACAAGCTACAACGAAGTTGCGACTGGTCTTATTTACAATAAGTAAAATAAAAAGTTCAAGGATTCGCTGATGACGAGCCAGGGGCGGATTCGGGAACAGGCTTGGCTTGAGCTTCGTCCACCAGCTTCAGAAGTCGCACAAGTGACTGCCGATCGCTTGTAAGGCTCAAGGTCGATCAAGTTATGGTCATTATCGACAGGCAACGTTTTGGACAACTCCTCCAAGTTTGATTCCATCCCATGCCCCATGAGTAATTGAAAGGTGAGAACCGCCCCGAATAAACGGCTGCGGCGTTTCAATACCTCCACAGGCTCAGAAGGGTCGACAAGGAAAGAAGCCGCCATATCATCAAGAGTCTTGTCATCCTTCATCAAGATCATTGAGTATAATCTTGACAACGCCCCTTTGGCCTTTTTCAAAAGACCAAGCACTTGGATGTTAGACTCGGCAGCAAGCGACAAGGCGTCGGCTACGGAATCCTCCCGAAGTTGATGGCGACGTGTGACGGTTAAGTCGGCAGCATCTGAGGAAAAGACGGATCAGTAATCAATAATCAAAACACTCTTCAACAAGTTGCGGGTTTTACCTAATAATTCCTTGATGGATTCACGAAGGGTGCCTTCTTTTTTGTCGAGTAAAGCTGCTGCTGCATGCTTGGCGTCTTGCTCATCCTTCAGCTGCTGTTTCAACTTCTTTACCTCCTCCTTCAGCAAGACGTTCTCGTTCTTGGCATCGGCGGCAAGCCTGTTGGCTTCCAGCACCTGATCAGCCGAAGATCTGACAGTCTTTCGAAGTTGGGAGTTCTCTAACTCTAGTCTCGTGAACTCTTCGGCGAACTCCGCCACGGCATCGACTGTGGCATAGATTGGCTACGACAAGATAAGTTCATTAGGATCCAACCCATAAAAGAGAATATAGTAAAATGAAGCGGGTTAAATACTCACGTGATCGCGACCAGCCGATGAAGCAGGAACATTGCCAGGAGGGATAACTGTCGACATCGGGACCTTCTCTACGGCTGTTCGTGAAGGAGGTGTTGATTTTGCGGGTGAAGGATTAGACTCTTTAGCAGATACGGCTCTCTCGGAGACGAATTTCGCCCTCTTTGCGAGAGGGACTTCATCATCATCGTCATCAGAGCTACTTAAAAACAGTGGGCAGTTAGCATACGAGATGACAAGGAATAATTCAAGGAGGGAGCAAGAAACATTTACAGGTCAAGATCATCTTCGCCTGCGAAGACGCTTGTTGAGCTCTTTTTGGCAGGAGGAGGCGCGGCAGCATCATCGGCATCATTATCGCTTCCGTGAGGACTTGATTCAGCCGAAGCGATAAGATCATCGTGTACCTGCTTCCGACGCCTACCCCTGATGAAGGCGTCATCTTCAGTGGCCTCCTCCCCTTGGACATCGCTGTCCTCAAGGACATGACGGGCATCCTCGGTTCCATCGGAATCTTCGTCATCATCCTCTAAATCTACACCACTTTCGGGAGAAGGGGGATAGCTTCGAGCAGTTGCAAGCGCCTTTCAACGAAAAGGAAATTAATGAGAAACAACACAAAAAAGGATGTCGGCAGTAAAAATAAACGAAGAATTACCTCGGTTGGAGGATGGTCAGCATCGTAAGGAGGACGAGCTGATATCAGGACGATATTGTCATTCTTGCTAAGACATGTGAGGCGACGGACTTCGTCCGAAGATCATCAGCCGAAAGATCGGCAGAGCTAACCCTGGACTCATCATCCTTACCGAATAAAGCCACAGTTGATGGGGCGAGACATCAACGGCTGCACTCGGCGCTGTAAGAACACGAGACGACCTCGTGCCGCACATTGTCAAGCCTCCCGTATTTTTCAGAGTGACTACTTGATCGAACAGCCTGTCGGCTGTCAATTTTTCGTCGGGAGAAAGGGTGTTTTGCCAGGATTTCTTCGGCTTAGCAATCAGTTTGTCCTCGAAGGGAGGAAGGTTTGAGCATCTCCCAGATACTGAAGGATCTCGAAGATAAAACCATTTGTTGCGCCAGCCTTGGACGGACTCCTTCATCGGGTAATCGAGATAGTCCACCTCCTTCCTGACAACAAAGCCGACGCCACCAACGACGGGGGGGCCGTTGCTGTCATTATGGCGCTTCACGTAGAAGATCTTCTTCCAAAGACCCCAATGAGGGTCAATGCCGAGGAAGGCCTCGCAGGAGCGATGAAGATGGATAGATGGAGGATGGAGTTCGGGGTCAGCCAGAGCTGGATCCCATAGAAGTAGAGAAGAGAGCGAAGGAACTCGTGCGCCGGAAGGAGAGGCCACGGAACGAAGGCGAGAAAACATAACGGTGAAGCCCTTCGGGGCTTTGGGCGAGAAACCGCACCTGGAAGACGGATGTCGTCCTCAGATGCGAGATGAAGCCAAGGGTCCGCTTGTTGATGTCGCGGTTGGAAATGGCGGAGGCACTCCAATCGCGGCTAACCTTGGCCGCCTCCGAAGCACCGGCACCCTTCTTTTTACCCATGGCGGAAGCTCTTGAGAGAACAATGCAGGAAGAAGGAAAGGATGTGCGGGGAAGATGAGCAGTAGGAGGTGTAAAAAAGTAATAATGAGGAAGCCCTCTATTTATACCGCAAAGGATTGATATCAGATCGTGGCCATAACTCCGTGGGCGTCGTGGGAGGTGGAGCGAATCCAGCTGTACATGTGGCACTAGAAAACAGGATGGAACCGGCGGCCCATTATTCCCACGTCGCGCGAAAATCGAGGAAACGCCTCGATCGCTGCGTGCGCGCTAGTCAAAACCTAAAAACTGCCTGCGCAGAACTAGGGTGGCCCCGGAAGGTCAAGTCTTGTCAATCAGGTCATAGCAGCAGCATGTCACCACTGACGTCATGGACATTGTTAATTGCATACGAAAAGATAAAAAAGTCGAGTGGTCAACGTGAGCCTATGCACGGATTGCAAGCACCCGCACCTAGGCTCGGGGGCTACTCCCATCGGGAGCGCTGTCGCGCACCCGATAAAATGAAGACTCGAAGGATATGTTTGACTCAAGTCTGCGCCCGGGCGTAATACGCCCGCGCCCAGACTCGGGGCTACTCCCATCGGGAGCGGCGGATGCGCACCCGACAGACTTTTTCGCACTCCGGGATCATGCCCGGGGACTTGATTCTGTGTAGGGTAACGTTGTTTTGCCTTCGGCAGTTAACCAACAAAAGTTGGGCACGTTATTCGGTATCCCTTGCATAAAGAAAATATATCGGATGCACTACAAGAAGCTTGCGGAAAAAGCTTCGGCAGAAGAAGATGTTCGAGTGGTACAACTTGAGTCTACGCACGGATCGCGAGCATCCGTACCCTCGGGGCTACTCCCATCGGGAGCGACGCGCACCCGATAGAACAGAAGAAATGCAAGAACGACCAAGGAAAAAGAGTTCGGAAGAAGACATGCTTCAGTCTCTACCCGAACTATGTTCGGCTAGACACTCGGGGGCTACTGACGTGGGCATTACCCTTCGGGTAACCACTATTGCTCTACCCCATACGGCCCAGGTGCAGGCCCATGAAGGTACTCGAAGACAAGATGGGCCACTAGGACGGTGCGGTGAAAGATTACTTGAAGTACAAGACACGGAAAGAGCCGAAGAAGGAAAGATTAGAGATAGATCTATTGTAAACCTACTCGTACTCGATTAAACCTCTCGGGACCGGCCACCTATATAAAGGCCAGGAGAGGAGCTATCGAGGACACAACCAATCTTAGCGATCTTAGCCAACAGAAGCTTAGAACTAGGTAACCCTAGCGATTAGCTATCTCGACGAGATCACATCTGAACTATTCGGCACCCCCTTGTAACACTATTTTCATCATAATCAAGAACAGACAGCGGACGTAAGGGTTTTACCTCATCGAGGGCCCCGAACCTGGGTAAATCGCTCTCCGCTTGTCTGCGTACCGATGTCTCGTGTCAGCTTGCAGGATTCCATCAACCCTAAGCCCCTATCGGAGGGCATTGCCGAGGAGCTCCCTCGACACTAGTTGTATAGGTTTCTGCGATGTATCTAATTTTTTTTGCAGTTTGTTTAAGCTTGGTTTCACAAAGGTTTCATGTTTCACATTGACACTAATTAGAGGTATGTATGAGAACCATAAGTCTTTAGTGAATTTGGGGAAGACAACATTGTGTTGACGGCCCTAAGATGACATACCCATTTTATAAGGGTGCAATATGGATGATCTCAGTACCTCCTAACAAACTCTGAATCATTTTTCATTACTTGCAAACTAAGTATAAAAGTTCGTGAACTTTTCATGAAATTGATTTCAGATACACGTGAAACTAGTGGATCTTTTGTCAAACTGTTCTCTTACTGACGTCAAGAAGCGATGATAAGACAAAGTGCTCGTTCTCATAGTTTCACATTTCCAACTATTTTATGAGAAATATCTGTAAAAATAATGTTTTTTTTGTGAAACCCCTTTGATTATTTTAAATGAATCGAATACGCAACAAAAACATTTTATATGGATTTACTAACATATGCTTTACCCCAATGTTTCACATAGGTTTCATGTTTCAATGTAGCTTCACTATTGTTGCAGGTATGTTTCACAAGTTACACTTATGTTTCACTATAGTTTATTGCCGGTTTGATAAGGGTTTCACATAGGAATCACAACGCTCGTTATGGGTAAAGGGTAGCACATGGTCAGGCGACTAGACCAAGACTTATCTTAGTAGTTTCAAAACTACTCAGCTAAATAATAATCGAAGATGACAAAATCATAG
Source organism: Lolium multiflorum (assembly GCA_030979885.1). NCBI lineage: Eukaryota > Viridiplantae > Streptophyta > Magnoliopsida > Poales > Poaceae > Lolium > Lolium multiflorum. Next base: position 86,023,182 of record CM061751.1, read on the forward strand.
ATAATCCATATTTGTTTCTCTTAAGAAAGTAAAATATATAGTTTCAGTGAGGTTTTGGATAAGTTGTATGGGTTTCACCAATGTATCACACATGTTTCCAATATGTTGATGGTTGGTTTCACTTTTTGAAGCAAAATAATGTTTTCCATATACTTACACTAATTTCATTCAAATTTCGCTAAACCATTAATGTTTCGGTTAAGTGAAACACTAGAAGGATTCCATGGTAAATTTGTGAAACACATTTGTATAGTTCATGCATTACTGCATTATTCGTGAAACACTAGCTTAATTGTGGTAGTGCATCAGTTAGATTATTTTCTATGTGAAACAATAGCGCTAAATCATGGAAACTTTGTTATGATTTATATATTATTCAACTTGTGAAACACATACAAACAATCCATTCATTGTTAAAATAAATGTGAACCAATTGAAATTTCTATGTCACTTTGGATACACTCGTGTAAATACGGTTCCACAAACTAGGGGCATCGTTTGTTACGAGACGTTTGGTGCATCTAGGTTTCAAAAAGTTTCATGTTTCACATTAGTTTCATTGAGTTTTAGTACGATGTTATATTGGTTTCACTTGGTATTCACTCGTTCATAGATGGTTTCACAAAGTAGGCACATCGTTTGGTATGAGAAGTCATTTAGTGCATCGACGTTTCACATGGATTTCATGTTGCCCAATAGTTTCATTGAGGATTGGTACGAGGTTATATTGGTTTCATTTTGGATACAGTCGTGTATAGACGGTTCCACAAACTAGGTGCATCGTTTGGTGCGATAAATTCGGACGTTTGGTGCATCGAGGTTTTAAAAAGGTTTCATGTTTCACAATAGTTTCATTGAGGTTTGGTATGAGGTTATATTGGTTTCACTTATGATTCACTTGTTTATAAACGGTTTCACAAAGTAGGCGCACCATTTGGTACGATAAGCCGTTTAATGCATCGAGGTTCACATAGGTTTCATGTTTCACAATAGTGTCATTGAGGTTTGGTACGGGATTCTATTGGTTTCACTTATGATTCACTCTTTTATAGATGGTTTCACAACGTAGGGCATCGTTTGGTACGAGAAGCCATGAAGTTTCACATAGGTTTCATATTTCATAATAGTTTTATTGTGGTTTGGTATGAGGTTATATTGGTTTCACATATGATTCACTCGTCTATAGACGGTTTCACAAAGTAGGCGCATCGTTTGGTACGAGAAATTTGGACGTTTCGTGCATCTAGGTTTCAAAAAGGTTTCATGTTTCAGAATAGATTCATTAAGGTTTCGTACAAGGTTATATTGGTTTCACTTATGATTCACTCGTTTATAGACGGTTTCACAAAGTAGGCGCATCGTTTGGTATGAGAAGCCGTTTAGTGCATCTAGGTTTCACATAGATTTCATGTTTTGCAATATTTTCATTGAGGATTGGTACGGGGTTATATTGGTTTCACTTTGGATACACTCGTGTATAGAGGGTTCCATAAACTAGGTGCATCGTTTGGTACGAGAAATTCAGACATTTGGTGCATCGAGGTTTCAAAAAGGTTTCATTAAGGTTCGGTACGAAATTATATTGGTTTCACTTATGATTCACTCATTTATAGACGATTTCACAAAGTAGGCACATCGTTTGGTACGAGAAGCGGTTTACTGCATCGAGGTTTTACATAGGTTTCATCTTTCACAATAGTTTCATTGAGGTTTGGTACGAGATTATATTGGTTTCACCTATGAGTCACTCGTTTATAGATGGTTTCACAAATTAGGGCATCGTTTGGTACTAGAAACCGTGAGTTTTCACATAGGTTTCATATTTCATAATAGTTTCATTGAGGTTTGGTATGATGTTATATTGGTTTCACATATGATTCACTCATTTATAGAAGGTTCACAAAGTAGGCACATCGTCTGGTACCAAAAGCCGTTTCGTGCATCAAGGTTTCACAACGATTTCATGTTTCACAATAGTTTAGCTGACGTTTGGTACGAGGTTATATTTTTTTCACTTATGATTCACTCCTTTATAGATGGTTTCACTAATTAGCCACATAATTTCGTTCGATAAATTCAGTCGTTTGGCGCATCGAGGTTTCACAAAGGTTTCATGTTTCACAATACTTTATTCAGGTTTAGTACGAGGTTATATTGGTTTCACTTAAGATTCACTCGTTTATACATGATTTCAAAAAGGTTTCATGCTTGACAATAGTTTCATTGAGGTTTTGTACAAGGTTATATTGGTTTCACTTTTGATTCACTCTTTTATAGACGGTTTCACAAAACAGGCGCATCGTTTAGTACGAGAAGCAGTTTAGTGCATTGAGGTTTCACATAGGTTTCATGTTTAACAATAGTTTCATTGAGGTTTGGTACGAGATTATATTGGTTTCACTTGTGATTCACTCGTTTATAGATGGTTTCACAAAGTAGGCGCATCATTTGGTACGAGAAGCCGTTTGGTGCATCGAAGTTTCACACAGGTATCATGTTTCACAATAATTTCACATAGGCTATCGTTTGGTACGAGAAACCGTGAGGTTTCACTTAGGTTTCATATTTCATAACAGTTTCATTGAGGCTTTGTATGAGTTTATATTGGTTTCACATATGATTCACTCATTTATAGAAGGTTTCACAAAGTAGGCACATCGTCTGGTACCAAAAGCCGTTTGGTGCATCGAGGTTTCACAAAGGTTTCTATGTTTCACAGTAGTTTAACTGAGGTTTGGTACGAAGTTATGTTTTTTTCACTCATGATTCACTCCTTTATAGATGGTTTCACTAATTAGGTGCATCGTTTCGTTCGAGAAATTTGGTCGTTTGGAGCATCGGGGTTTCACAAAGGTTTCATGTTTCACAATACTTTATTTAGGTTTGGTATGAGGTTATATTGGTTTCACTTAAGGTTCACTCGTTTATAGATGATTTCAAAAAGGTTTCATGTTTGAAAATTGTTTCATTGAGGTTTGGTACGAGGTTATATTGGTTTCACTTTTGATTCACTCTTTTATAGACGGTTTCACAAAATAGGCGCATCGTTTGGTACGAGAAGCCATTTAGTGCATCGAGGTTTCACATAGGTTTCATGTTTCACAATAGTTTCATTGCGGTTTGGTACAAGATTATATTGGTTTCACTTGTGATTCACTCGTTTACAGATGGTTTCATAAAGTAGGGCATCGTTTGGTACGAGAAACCGTGAGGTTTCACATAGGTTTCATATTTGATAACATTTTCATTGAGGTTTTGTATGAGATTATATTGGTTTCACATATGATTCACTCGTTTATAGAAGGTTTCACAAATGGGGCCTTACCCGAAAGAGGTCAGCATCTGCTTGCCCTTGTAGCGCCTCACAGCTGCGACCTTACCTGCGAAAGGTTCGGTCCGGAAGCGCTTGGCTGGAGGAGCTTGGCTCGAGCCGGCATCAGAAGCCGGGGTTTTGTTCTTCTTGCCCTGGGCCATGAGTTTATTCACAAACTCTTGGCCTGCCTCGGCCTGCAGGGGGGCGACGTGCTCGTGGACCTGTGGGTTGATGTTGGCTGAGGGAACATCTACAGAGGAACAATAACAGAATATGAGAGGTATAAAAGAAGAGCTACCTCAAGCAGGGTCAGTTCATCAGACGAACCGGATGGCTCCGGTGGAGATCTGCCGAGGCGGGAGGCTGCAGTCCGGCCCATCTTCAGATCTTGCCAACGGATGACGGGGTCCGGGTCAAATTTGTCCAGACCATGTTTCCGGCAAGGACCTCGTCGGTCAGAGAGAATGCCGGGAAAGCGGTCCTTGGCCTAAAAAGCGAAAGGGAAAAAAGAGTTAGTCACAGTATAAAAGTTACCGATAAACCGACCCGAGTTGCGTAATTTCTTACTTCTTGGGTCGGAGGGTTAGTAGAACTAAAAGGCCGGAGGCCCCATTCCCAGTCTTCCGGCATGGCGGTCGCGATCTGCTGCCTTGCGGACAACGTCCTTCTTGCTGAGAGGAAGTCCGGTGATCTTGGTAGGATCACCGGGGCCATACATCTCGCACATCTTGTGGGCGCGGCGCTGAAGAGGAAGCACCCGACGAGAGATAAAGGTGCGGATAATATCGTCGGAACAGATGTTGGTGTCCTTCATCTGTTTCATGAAGCGTATAATCCGGTTAGTCTCATTATGAGACTCCTTCGGATTGTAGCCCTAGTTGGTCCTTGTGGGCGGCGCCGGATCAAAAGGAGGCAGATCAATAAGATCTGCGGCGCCGTTGTTCTTCACATAGAAGAATGTCCCTTGCCATAACCGGCATGACTCGGGACCGGAAAACTTGAAGAAAGGGCTGTTGACGAGAGCCAATGATGCAAGACCCGCATTGTACGGGGGTTTGGGTTTAGGAATTTCTAAGCCCTGAACGGAATTAATCCGAAGAGCGAAGAAACGAGCAAACGTCTCGCGGGTGGGACGAATGCCGATGTAAGCCTCCATGAAGGTGGCATAGCAAGAGAGGTAGAAAACGGCGTTGCCGGGAAGATGGTGAGGTTGGAGTTTGTAAAAATCAAGAAAATTCCGGAAAAAAGAAGAGACGGGGAGGCCGAAGCCACGCTCGAAGTGAGCAAGAAAGACAACGCGTTCACCGGGTTGGAGCACCGGTTCAATCTCGTCGCCAGGAAGCCGGCAGGTTACTCCTTCCGGAATCCTCCTGGACCGGTAAAGCCAGTCAATCTCGTACTCACTAACATTGGAGCCCATCCAGGCCCCGCGAGTGATACCGGTAGGATCTGCACCGGAAGCTTGGCTAGAGCTGCCGGCTTCTTGGTTGCTACCGGAATCGACGTCCATCTGGACAAGGTCGGCGGTTAATCCGTCGGAGGATTGGCTTGGCCGGCTAGCGGAGGAAGAGGTAGAAGAGGAGGCAGAAGAAGATTCCTCACTAGACATAAATTTTGATGCAGAGAAACAAGAATCCCACAATATACCCCCGCGTGAAGATCTACGAAGGAGAGAAAAAGCAGAGAAAAAGAGGAAGTAAATACGCTACCAAGTTGAGATCTGAAGAACGAGCGAAAAGGGGATAAACCTAGATTGGGCCTAACCTGGGGCGGCGGAGTCGCAGAGGAGAAAGTTCGCCGGTGGTTTGGTGAGCTTGCCGTGGGCGAGGAAGTCCGTCGACGGTGAGGTGGAAAAGAGCTTGAGGAGGCGCCAATGTCGCGGCCGCAGAAGCAGCACCGCAGAGATTCTTCGTGCGGTGAAGTTCGGCGACGTCCGGCGAAGCACTAGCGTGGATTTGCTGGGCGGCGGAGCTTGAGCAGCGAACGGTGTGGCGGAGACGCAAGAACAAGGAGCACTAGTGCGCGAGGAACTGGAGAATGCGAGAAGAGGAAGGAGAAGGGGCGGTTTTGCCTTATAAAGGAAGAGAGAGAAGTGGGCCAAAAACCGCTGAACCGCAGCGGTTCGGGCCATGGGCCGCGACGGTTCGCTCCACGGGCCGCCACGTGGTGCGGCGATACACGCGTAACGGCGAAGCCACAGGAGGGACACACGGATCCAGAGAAGTGGTTGGGATCCGTGGAGCAATTAATACGCGGAAGCCGAAGGGAAGTGACCCCGACACCGGCACGTCGTCACGGGCGCATGTCACGACAGTGCGGGACCCGATATATTCTCGACTTCGCCGAGGAAGTATTTAATGACTAAGATGCCGGAGGATAAACTACCGGAAAATGCCTTGCAAAGAGAGAAGGCATGAGTCCGGGCAAAGATGCCGGAGCTAAGCTAAGCGCCGGTAAATTAAACCGGTATCCAAGGACATGAGAAGGCATGGTCTGTTGGATAGAATCCGCGGACTATACCAGCTTCGGGGACTAATGTTGGGGGATGACCCCGGTATGCCAAAGGCATGCCAAACCGGATGGTCTTACCCATCAAGATACCGGTTTAATATTTATGCCGGAGCTCAAAGATAAGAGTTTGGCTAAGTAAAGCTAAGCCGGTATCCCCAAGAGGGGTATACCGGGACCGGATAGAAAGATACCGGAACACCGGAAGGAAGAGCATGTCGGCAGGACTGGTCAAAGATTCTCTCAGGAGCTAGAGGACAACGATGAGCTAAGCAAAGTGGCTTTAAACGAAGGCCTGACGGTAAAGAGGAGGATGACGATCAAAGAAGCCGGAAGACGTCAGCCTCCCTGTTTAAAGAAGACCCGGCGTCATCTATGATTAAAATAGCTTTATAAAGTATCTTTGTAAAGTAGTTTGTCTAGTCAAAGATGCCATTAGGGTTTCTTGTCCTGTAAGCCACCCTCTCCCCTATATAAGGAGAGGGGCAGCCTCCTTCACGCGGGCAGACGATACGATAGACGAATAGATAGCAGACAGAGAGAGAACCTGTAAGCACAAACTTGTAACCTGTGGAGATCAATAGAGAAGATGATCTAGAGCGAGTTCTTCCTTGTGTCTTTCTTCTTCAACCTCTGGCCTTGGCCAAGTTCTTGAGGAAACCATCCGGAAGTTCATCCCGTCTAATCATAAACCCTCCCCCGAATCCTCTAGCGTCCATTCGGCCCCAACATAAGCCATCCTATGGCATCTGTCTGTTCACCACGACGACAGGTTTCACATAGGTATCATGTTTGAAAATATTTTAGCTGAGGTTTGGTACAAGGTTATATTGTTTTCACTTATGATTCACTCAATTATAGATAGTTTCACAAATTAGGCGCATCGTTTCGTCGAGAAATTCAGTCGTTTGGCGCATCGTTTCGTATGAGAAATTTAGTCGTTTGGCGGGCAATGTTTCACAAAGGTTTTATGTTTTACAATAGTTTATTCAGGTTTGGTACGAGGTTTTATTGATTTCACTTATGATTTGCTCGTTTATAGGAATTTCACAAAGTATGTGCATCGTTTGGTACGCAAATCCGCTTAGTGCATAAATGTTTCACATAGATTTCATATTTCTCAATTGTTTCATTGAGGTTTTGTACGAGTATATATCGGTTTCACTTATGATTCACCCATTATAGAAGGTTTCATGAAGTAGGCAGGAGCCATTTGGTGTATCGAGGTTTTACATATATTTCATGTTTCACAATAGTTAAGTCATTGAGGTTTGTTACAAGGTTATATCGGTTTCACTAAGGATTCACTCGTTTATAGACGGTTTCAAAAAGTAGGCACATCGTTTGGGATGATAAATTCAGTTGTTTGGCGCATCGAGGTTTCGCAAAGGTTTCATGTTTCACAATAGTTTAACTCAAATTTTGTACGGGATTATATTGGTTTCATTTATGACTCACTCGTTTATAGACGGTTTCACAACGTACACGCATCGTTTGGTACGATAAATTTAGATGTTTGGTGCATCTAGATTTTAAAAAGGTTACATGTTTCACAATAATATCATTAAGGTTTCGTACGAGGTTATATTTGTTTCACTTATGATTCACTTATTTATAGACGGTTTTACAAAGTAGGCGCATCGTTTGGTACGAGAAGCCGTTTAGTGCATCGAGGTTTCACATAGATTTCATGTTTCGCAATATTTTCATTGAGGATTGGTACGAGGTTATATTGGTTTCTCTTTGGATACACTCATGTATAGACGGTTCCACAAATGAGGTGCATCGTTTGGTACGAGAAATTCAGATATTTAGTGCATCAAGGTTTCAAAAAGGTTTCATGTTTCACAATAGTTTTATTGAGGTTTGGTACGAGGTTATATTGGTTTAACTTTTTTTTCGCTCGTTTATAGACGGTTTCACAAATTACGCGTATCGTTTGGTACGAGAAGCCGTTGAGTGCATCGAGGTTTCACATAGGTTTCATGTTTCATAATAGTTTCATTGAGGTTTGGTACGAAATTATATTGGTTTCACTTATGATTCACTCGTTTATAGATGATTTCACAAAATAGGGCATCGTTTGGTACGAGAAACCCTGAGGTTTCATATTCATAACAGTTTCATTGAGGTTTGGTATGAGGTTATATTGGTTTCACTTATGATTCATTCATTTATTGAAGGTTTCACAAAGTAGGCGCATCGTTTGGTACGAGAAGCCATTTGGTGCATCGAGGTTTCACATAGTTTTCATGTTTCACAATAGTTTAGCTGAGGTTTGGTACGAGGTTATATTGTTTTCACTCATGTTTCACTCATTTATAGACGGTTTCAGAAATTAGACGCATCATTTTTTACGAAAAATTCAGTCGTTTGGTGCACCGAGGTAGGTTTCACAAAGGTTTCATGTTTGACAATAGTTTAATTGAGGTTTCACATAAGTTTTATATTTCATAATTATTCCATTGAGGCTTCGTTAGAAGTTATATTGGTTTCACTTATGATTCACTCATTTAACTGTTTCACAAAGGAGGCGCCACCGCACGCTGAAAATTAACAGTTTCTATGCCTAGTCTAGTAGCTCGTTCGACTCTACAACTTCTTCATCGTCACCATTAATGCCGTGTGAAGCTCCTGCCGCGCAGGCAGATGTGCCATGGCCGCATCATTTGCCTCCTCATTGCCAATACGAGATATAAAATCACTTCGGTTTCATGGAAATATTTCATAAAGAATCTTAACAAAATTCCAGGATTCTTAACATATGCTTCCCAATCTGTTAAACAAATTTGTTTTGTTTTCACATCAATATTTCACAAAAGTTTCTAACAAAATCACATCGATTTCGCTTCTATGTCAAATATTACATCTGTTTGTGAAAGCTTTTCCACCAAATTCCTGTCAGTATAGGTTCTTTTTTGTAATGCAGTTCCACAATTCAACTAGTTCCATCAGAAAATTATCAATGTTTATACAAACTATGAGACAAATTTAACTATCATGTAATCTTGACAAAATAGCAATAAGAAAAGGACATCGACGTGTGAGTCATAAACTTATAATAGGGAAAATCCGTAGCTACATCTATCAAAACTTGAAAAGATCAAAACTGAACAGAAAATACGATAATAATTTTTTTCAGTAGCCCAAAATCTACAAAGGAGATTAAAAAAAATCAACAAGGACTTGAGCATGTAGTGACTGATTCCTATCTGAAGAAATGCACGCACTGTACAAAATAGATCTCCCATTACACGAACAACAAATCCACACTAGTGATTAGATGGAATTACACGAGGAGGTCTTCTGGGTGGCCACTATGTCTCGAAAGCCGTCCGGCTGCCAGCGCTAGTGTCTGCGGGCCAAGGTATCCTGGGCTTGCTAGCCGGCTGCCGTGTGTGGAGGAGAAGCTCGCCGAGGAGCTTGGAGGTGGCTCCGCGATCCGGTGCAGGCCGCCAGTAACTGGTCTGTCGATTTGTGGGAGATCTCTGGCTACCGGAGAGGGGGGGAGGGGGGGGGCGAGGGAGGAGTGACGACCTCAGGGAAACAATGGCGGATTTGAGATCGGGGAAGAGAAGGAGACAAAAGATATTTACGCAGGGTCAGAGATGGGCCCAATCTGGTATCTGACAGGCGACAGTGTACTCGCTTTGTATTCGCTTATTTCTCCTCCGGTATCGAAACGGTAAGTAATAAAATCAATTTTACCTGAAACTGGTGTGAGGATCTCAAACAAACGCTGGACGGTCGATGCGACTCCGGCACCTACCGTTGCCGGTAGAATCGCCGGGTTCGACTCGAGCATGGTATGCACCAGACTCCTTGACCGCGTCGAGTGCTGCTCCCTCTACGGCCTTGTCGCCTTCCTCCGCACCAGCTACCCCACCCTGACGGAGACCGATGCTCTCTTGCACCTTCTTGAGAGCAATGCCGACGTAGGGAAATCCATGAGCCATATAGAACAAGAAGGGCATGTTTTCTGGCACTTACGTCGATGCGGTTCACTCGTGGCACCCTGACCCCGATGCCCTCCTCTCGTCGATCGGCGTGCACTCACCCGATTTGTCAGTAATGCGGGCTCCCGCAATTACATAGGATCTTTGTTTTTGGCTTCCAAAATCCAGGTGCCTTTTGCCAAAGCCAAAAGCCAAAAAAAGCCACACCAAACACCCCCATAGTACACTTGAGCGCATCGTTAGCTCTCGGCTACCCAAGTCTTCACCACCTGCCAACCCAGAGGAGCATGCTCAGCGACTGAGCAAGGCGTCCTCAAGCTCGGTGATCTTAAATGAAAACCAGAAAATGTTGATTCCGGCTGCCAAAAAAAATTTAAGGCTGACCAAGGTTTCTTTGTCAGGAAGGTCGATGATGTACTGAGCAAATTTTCTAGGGGTTAGTGGATTTTATTCCCCCTGTTAATTGCTTATTGCTTTGAGTTTTTTTTTTTTTGAAGAAACACAATACAAACGTAGACGGTCACAAACACGCGCATACACTCACCCCTATGAACGCACACACGCACATCCTACCCCTATGAGCACCTTCGGAAGACTGAGCTGGCGGATTGGATCTTGAAATTGACGAAGTCACCACAGGCGCCTCGCTGTCGACGGGAACATCGCCTCCCACTGAATGAATATTCCGCCTTTATGAGACACACAGATGTCAAACCTGGGGTTTGAACTCCGGTGGGCTGGGGTACAACCACCCTCCTAGCCACCCAACCTCAGGTTGCTTTGAGTTGCTACCTGCCATGTACTAATTTAGTTCCATTTGCGCTTGAAAGTTGAAACCCCTTCTTGCTATGCTATATGTTAGGTGGATTATGAACTTCATATTATTTGCGGGGTGAATACTGAGGTTACCGCACGATCAAGTGTCGATCTGTTCAAGAGGAACTTCCAATACGAGTACTTCCATATCAACTTCTTGGCAACCGCCAAGGGATCAAATGATGCTGGCACAGCTCCAGAACTGTTCTTCGCCGAATGCAGCAATAGTGATGCAGATGACGAGAAAAGACCATCCTTGTGTTTCCCTGTCAAATTTTCTTGGATAGATGAGGGTATGCTCTCAGCTCTCGATTCACTTTGTACACACTAGCTATCTGACGGTACTTTTCATGTGTCGTTGTTTAGTTAGCGATCTGAATTGCTTTGGCATGCATCTGGGAACCTGTGTTTCTGATTCAGTTAGCTATAGTGTTCTCCACTTCTCCTTCTGTGCCCTCTGATGTTCCCCTGTTTTTTAGTGTAAATCGCGGGGATTTTACGATCTATATTTATATTGCATGGAAAACCCTGACATTCCCCCGGTGGAACAGCGTTTTGATCCTCCTCCTCCACTCACCAACGCGTGTCTCCATGGGGCCCACACACGTGTGTCGATCTCTGGACGCTTCTTTCTCTTTCTTATCCGTCCGGCCCTTTCTATCCATCACCACTTCCTATCCACACAACGAACACACCATGGACATGCGCCGCCGCGCGCAGCCTAGTGTCGATGCGCCACCGCTGCTAGGCTAGTCGCTTTGCGCCGCGTCGCCCCAAGCTCTCTATCTCATGTGTCCTTGTCGTCCCGCCGCGCCCGAGCGCGCCATGGCTCCAACGCCGCGAGCTCGAGCTCGTCGTCTTCTCTTACGGCCACACGAGCCACGCCTATGAGGGGCTCACTACAGGAATCCGGCAATATGCCGACGGCCTACGGCCCTCGGCGTAGCACCTACTGGCCCTCGGCGTACACTACGTCGACGGGGCCCCTCGGCGTAGCTCCTCGGGGAGGGTGGGCCTCGGCACATGCCACGTGGCCCTCGGCGTAGCGCCGCCCGTCGGCGTAGATGGAGTGGGCCGACGGCTGGCCACACCCGTCGGCGTAGTGGCCGTCGGCGCAGGTCGCTAACCGGCACCGTCAAGGTGACGGCCGTTACGGCTACGCCGAGGGCCACACCGTCGGCGTTCGTGGACGCGTGGCGCCACCTGGGCGACCCTGGCGCTCGATACGCCGAGGGCCGGCCCGTCGGTGTACGTGGACGCGTGGCGCGACCTGGGTGACCCTGGCGCTTGGTACGCCGAGGGCCAAACCGTCGGTGTGCGCCCACACGTGGCGCAACCTGGGTGAGCGCGCGATACGCCGAGGGGCTCACCGTCGGCGTAGCGGTGTGCCTTTTGGTCCATTTTGGACGTGTGGCGCGACCTGGGCGAGCGCACGGTACGCCGAGGGGCCCACCGTCGGCGTAGCATGTGCCATATGGTCCATGTCGACGCTACCCCGAGGGGGAAGCCGTCGGCGTAGCATGTGCCATTTGGTGCAATTGCTCGATTTCCTGCTGTTTCGCAAATTTTCCAGATTTGGCAGGATACACAAGCACATATAATTCACATGAAATTCATAGGCATGAAGTGCAAATACATATAACATCAAGTGCATACATAGTGTCATAGTGCCATAGGTTGCATACATAGTGTCATAGTGACATAGGATGCATACATAGTGCCATAGTGTGCATACATGCATGGTGCCATAGTGTGCATAAGATACATGGGACTACTAGAGGAGCTCGTCGCCGCTAAACACCGGCCCGGGCCGATTCCTTCCGGTAGAAGCTGCGGAAGAACCACCGGGAGAAGGTACCGGGAGAAGTACCGGGAGTAGCACCGGGAGAAGGACCACCATGATGAACCGGTGTGATCTCCCTCCCACCACCCTGGTTTCCGGAACATCCCGTTCCCTACACACATGTTCCCGAGATGTTAGCAATTTGCGAGGCAAAGGAAAGCCGTAGTATTCGGTTTGGCGAAGAACTTACCGCTGTTCTCCCATAGTACTCCGCAACGAAATTTTCCTTCGATGGCATGTTTGGCGCCGGCCCCGGAAAGGGAGGCATCGGCCCTAAATCCACTGTCTGTCCAGTTTGATTGGCCACCATCGACGCCTGCAAGATAGTTTACATGTCAGTCTTTGCAGAAATGAAGAATCAAACTAGGGGAAAGTGGGACTTGTCATCATTTGCGAAAACAAAGGTTGGAACTTACATGTATATATGCCATGTACTCCATGAACTGCTGCTGGTGTTGGTTGAAGGCCACCTGATATTCTTGATGAGCGGCCACGTAGGCCGCCTCGAAGTCAGGCTACAATTTCACAAATTCATGTCTCGTTAGCACTTAGCAATGTATGAACGAAAGTCGGAAAGAGGATGGAAATGAGAGAAACTTACGTCGTATGCGGGTTGCCGAGCCCGGCGACGAGGCGGGAGAGGGGGGCTGTCCTTGGTGAGGCCCGCCTTGAGACGCGTGAAGGTCGTGGTGAGCTTATGCTTCACGGCCTTGTTCATCATGGCGAGACGGCCATGCGGCAACCCTCCGGACGACAGGACCAACGACTCCTCGTCGACCTCCGCGCTCATGGGGTCATCCACCTCCGGGTGACGATGCCTCACCATCGCGCAGTAGTTCTCGGCGTCCTCGGCGTAGGTGCCGAAGTACTCAGGGAGCAAGGGCTGAGGCTGCGAGAGATCGGGCTTCTTAAGCCGCATCTTGTTGTATATCTCGAGGTCAGAAATCTCCTCGTCGGGTCCTAACTCGGCCCTCTGCATCGCGAAAGGAAATGTTGTGAGTACCAACTTTGAACCTGACGGAAAATAAAATGTATACATACCGTCTTCCCCTTGTAGCGCTCGTAGCTGAGGTTTCCCCCACAGTGTGTGCCACCGTCGCCTCGGTTCTCCGCGTTCCGCCTCGCCACGGCTGCAAAGTCCTCGTCCATCTTGAGCCACCTCGTCCTAACCATCTCCTCCCATGCCTCGGCATGCGGCTCGGCCCAATCGGGGATAACCTGAAAATGCAATACTCAACTCAATCTAATGCAATTGCAACTTAGTAGCAATGTACAATCTCATTGACATTTTACTCACCGACATGTAGTTCTCCACCGTCATCTCGTACTCGACCTTAGCATTCTTACCGACAATGTCCGGCTTCTGGACCCTCTCGCCTCTCTGTGCCCAGAAGTGATCCGCGGACGTGATCCTTTGGTTGTACCACACCTGCGGTGTCAACCTCTCACAAGTCGCCCGCAAAGTCCTGTTCGCGGCCGTCTCCTCAACCTCGGGCGCCACACGATAAAAACACTTCAATCATGCAAAAAACAATTGTGAGAGTCATGAGTTAGAACATTGGGGTCATCAAATATGAACGAAGCTCGAGAAAATATGTCTTACCCAAAACTTTCTCATCACGGCCTCGCCGCCAGGGGCACTCTCATAGTCCGTCCAAGTAGTGGCTAGCTTCTTCTCGCCAGCTGGGACAGTCCCGAGGGGATAGTACTTGCCCGGCCAGAACTTCCTAAGCAAAGCTCCAATCATGCTGCTAGGCTGGCGCCCCTTAACCCCCGGAGGAAATGTCCAATTGTTGCACATGAAAATCAAACATTAGCACATGAAAATCAAACATTAGTACATGAAAATCGAAATTGCCAAATTAGTACACTTACTCGGGGCCAGCAGGAATAATAAGGGTCTTCGCCTCATGGGTCTTAGGCTCCTTCCTCTCGTCGGGGACTCTCGCTTCCCCACGAATCTTCGTGGCTTCGGCCGCCCATCCTCCTCCGGAGTCTCAAACCCGCGGCTAGAGTCCTCCTCGGCTCTAGACTCCGTCTCCGCCTCCTCTCAAGACGGCCCCTCCAAAAGAACCCGGAAGCAACGTCGCTGAAGCCGAGGGTGGTGGCTCAAAGTCCGGTCCTCCTCAGCCACCTCCACCTCCACCTCCACCTCCACCCCAGCCACCTCCACCTCCACCACCTCGCCCCACCTCGTCCTCGTCGTCCTCGTCCTCGTCCTCCTCCTCCTCCCGCGCCGTCCTCGTAACGCGGATTGCGATGCGGTTCCCTCTCACTCCTTCTAACATTGTTCTTGCGCTGTTGCATCTTCTTAAGCAAGCTCGACGAGTCCTCCTTGCCACCGCTCATATTGTTCAATCACCTGCATTGAGAAAGAGAAAACAATTAAGAAGCATGTTGAAAAATATATAAATAGTAAGCATAAAGACACTAAACAATTAAGAAGCATGTTGAAAAATATATAAATACTAAGCATAAAGACACTATGCAATTAAGAAGCATGTTGAAAAATATATAAATACTAAGCATAAAGACACTATGCAATTAAGAAGCATGTTGAAAAATATATAAATACTAAGCATAAAGACACTAAACAATTATTAAGCATGTTGAAAAATATATAAGAAGCATAAACACATAAAAGACCCTCACCATCCGTCATCAATCTCATTGACAATCTCATTTTCTTTCTCCTTGTCACTATCACTATCACTATCTTTTGAGTAGTAAGTTGGAGCCTGATAGATGGGTGCAGGCTCATCATCGCTATCATCTTCCACTTGTAACTTCTCGAGCATATCTATGTCCTTTAGATCCACCGCTGACTCACCACGAGGTTCTGCATCGTTCTCGTTCCTGAGGTCCTCTTCAAGAACACATTCTAACTCAAAGTGCCCGAAGTCCTCTTCCTCTTGATAGAAAATTCCCTCATATGTTACAGGGTCAATGTTGTTGTAATCGTCCTCGGAGGGAATCGGTAGGTTACCATGTGGCGATACCTGGAACACGACTTCCCAGCCGTTGAGTGCCGCTTTCTGGCATGGGTACGGCAAATAATAAACTTGCTTGGCTTGGTGAGCAACAATATAGATATCGGCTCCGGTATAGGTGGTGGAAGGCTTAACTTCTACTAACCCAATGGACTTGGTAACTCTCTGTCCACCTCTTGGGTCGAACCAATGACACTTGAACACAACGAGATTGAGTTGTTTGTTTGTACGATTGAAGGTTAGCTCGTATACATTCTCTAACCTCCCGTAGTAATCAAAGGTATCGGATCCTCTAGTGAGGACACCAGTATTTATCATTTTTGGATTCGCCCGGCCCTTCTGGTGTGTCTCTGTATGGAAGCGAAACCCATTCACGTCATACTTTTCATACTTCATGACGTCACGGTTACAACCTTGGGATACACATCTCAACTCATCTGTCATCTCAACGTTTGCATCAGCTCCCTACAAGCACGGTTCAAATTTGTTGTGTGCATTAGTTACACGGAATAACAGGGACAAGTCACATATTGGTAGGTAAGAGGGACAGCTTAGACATTACTTTTTTCATGAACCAAGACACAAAGTTTATTTTTACTCCGGGAGCACCCTCTTTCAGTAGAGTGTCCAACTCCGCACCCGTGGGATCTGTCGTTCGCCACCACTGTTCATCCGTGAATTCGCTGAAAGGATACAATAAGTATTAGACTGAGACCACGTAGGAGATCGAAACTAGGTACAAAGTAATTTGTACACCATGTTACCTAATAAAATCGTGACCGCCATCGTCGTCGTCTCCCCCCCCCCACCACCACTTCCTTCATGTTCATAAGCACATAGAGCATTATGCAATCCTTCTCTTCCCTCTCCAATCTATATTTTTGTCCTTTACCAGCCTTGCCACCAGGACATTGGAATAGTTGAAGCTTGGGGTCATTCATGGGCACGTCGACATTGTAACGAGAGACCGGGTTATGCAGAGTGGGAACTTCATCAGGATAGTACGTTGTTGCGGCATCTGCCATCTCCCGAAGGCACGTTGCCTCAGCTATGCATGCTTCAATCTTGGCTTTGTTTCAGGTTATCTTCCGAATATACTTGAACTCTCTCTCAATACAAAACTGCCACCGAAAACTGGGCCACCCAAGAGTGCCTCGTTTGCGAGGTGCACAATGAGATGTGCCATCGGAGTAAAGAAGCCTGGCGGAAAGATCATCTCCAAATTGCATAGCAACTCCGGCACTTGAACTTGCAGCTTCTCAATAACCATAGGACATATCTGCTTAGCACAGAGCGTGCGGAAGAAATGGCTCAACTCCGCGAGCACTCGCCATATTTTCTCGGGGAGATACCCTCGAAGAATCACCGGCATCAGCCGCTCAATCCATATATGATAGTCGTGACTCTTGAGCCCGGTGACTTTTCCCGTCGAAAGATTGACTCCCTTGATCATATTCGAACAATAACCATCAGGGAACATCACGACGTATTTTAGCCACCTGAATGCCTCCTTCTTTTGGATGGAATCAAGGCAGAAGTCGGCGTGCGGCTTGAACCAATTCTTTCGACGGCCAGTAGGACGCTGCATGTGTAATTTCTTCCTATCACAGAGCTTCTCAACATCGACTCTAGCCTTGACATTATCCTTTGACTTCCCGGGAATGTTTAGGCACGTGTGAAATAAGGACTCCGCGACATTCTTTACGGTGTGCATCACATCGATGTTATGGGGAAGTTCGAGGTCCTTGTAATACTCGAGCTTCGTTAAGGCTGCCTCGTGAGTCCAGTTGTGCGTTACACCATATCCCTCAAATTGATGGCCAACTTCCGATGCCGCTGGCACGAGAGCACGTAGCTCGGCATCAACAACTATACCATCGAACTTTGGCACCTCTGTTACTTCATGCACAACTTTGCCTTTCTTGAAGTTCTTTTTGTCTTCTCTGAACGGATGCCTCCGTTTGAGGTACTGCCGATTCGTGTCAAACGCAACATACTTGCGACCCTTATTTAGCCAAAGGAACTCAAGTCGATGCTGCACACTGGGCATGGCCATTTACCAGCTGTACACCAACCGCATGTTAGGGCGTACCCGGGCATGTCATGCATGGTATGCAACCAAACTTTCATGTAGAAGTTTGTCTTCTATGCTCGGTCGTACGTCAACGTCCTGTGGTGCCAAGAGTGGTTCAAATCATCCACAATCGGCTGCATGTAGACACTCAAGTTCTTCCCCGGGTAATCGGGCCCTGGAATGATCAGCGACAGAAACATGGTCTTCCTCGTCATTAGGACTCCGGGCGGGAGATTGAGCGGAATTACAAACACGGGCCAGCAACTGTTGGCAGTCGACATACCATATGGATTGAAGCCATCTGTAGCTATTGCAATTCTGACATTCCGAGCATCTGCTGCCCTTTGGGGGTATTTTCTATCAAAGTTCTTCCATGCATTGCCATCAGATGGATGTCCCATCTTCGTCCGCCTCTGATTGTCCTTTATTCGAGTCCCCATCTTGTGCCACGTCATCTGTTTGGCGGTCTCCTCAGTCAAGTAAAGCCGCTGGATTCTTTTTATGAATGGGAGATACCGAAGCCAAACCACAAGCATAGCATTTATATCAAATAGGAAAATAAATGCATCATATTTTAATTTTTTTACCAGGCAAAACGAATGCATCAACCTACATCTCTACTAGGTGGGCTCCTAGCAGCCGCCGGATCCGTAGATTGAGTACGTTCTCCATGCTCTACCCCGGTCCGAGTCAAAATTTCGGTAGCACCTCCCGCTGCTCTCCCGATACACGTCTCGCCAAAAAGACAAGAGGATGTGCATCCGGAGAACAACGGTGAGGCGCTGCGGACCGGACCGGAGCAGAGCATGGAGAACGTACCCAACTACGGATCCGCCGACTGTCCCGTAAATGCCGCAAGCGTTACGGTTGAAAATATACCGACCACTAATGCATATTTATCCGCGTAACGCTTGAGGACGGGAAGTGACACCTAGGTTACGCAACTTGACTTGGAAAATGAATCTAGTGACATAAATAAAATACGGAGAAGAAGTTGGAAATTTTGCTCACCCTCGGCTGTAGAGGAAGTAGTCGAACAACCGACTGTCGATGTCGGCGACCGTCGAGAAGCGCGTCAAGATCCGGGATCGTCACGCCGGGGTGCTCAAGACGAGGCGGTCACGGCATGGCCTATTACAAATACATATTATTAGAAGAAATTCACATTTGCATTTCTATTTCGATTATTAAACATATCATTTCAATTTCAACTAGACATTTCTATTTCTTTCCAAATGTCCAGTATTCTATTTCTATTACTATTTCAAATCAATTCTAATTCTATTTGTTTCTACTATTTACACTATTCTATTTCTGTCCCCACTATCTATTGTTGGAGAACATACATACATATGGTTTCTATTTCAAATAAATTATATGGTTTCTATTTCTATTTCTATTTCAAATAAATTCTAATTCGAATTTTATTTGTTTCTACATCAATTTCTCTTACAACAATTAAACGAATACAAAAATAAAAACAAAAATAAAAGCTCCTTACCATCTCCCGGGTAGTGGGAGGGGTGCTGAGGAGGCTGGCCGGGGCGAGGAGGATGGCCGGGGCGAGGAGGAGGCCGGGGCGGTGGCTTGGGGAGGCGGGTCGGGCCGGCTTGCAGGTGGCGGGTCGGGCTCGGGTGGGGAGGTGGCGGCGGCTCAGGTGAGGAGGAGCGGGGGCGGCGGTGGCTCAGGACCTGCAGCGGCGGCGCGGGGCTCGGGTCGAGACGGGAGGGCGGCGGCGGCTCAGGTGAGGAGGAGGGGGCGGCGGCGCGGGGCTCAGGTGAGGACGAGGAGGGGGCTGCGGCGGCAGATCAGGTGAGGAGGAGGGGCAGGGGCGCGGGGCTCAGGTGAGGAAGGGGGGCGGCGGCGCGGGGCGCAGGTGAGGAGGAGGGGCGGCGGCGCGGGGCTCAGGTGAGGAGGGTGGCGGCGGCTCAGGGCGCGGGGCTCGAATTTGCGGGAGAGAACGCGGGGTGGAGGAAAACGCGCTGCCGACCAGGTGAAAAACGAGATGGGGATCTACGCCGAGGGCCACCCTCGGCTTACACAGATGGTCGATCGTACGCCGAGGGCCACCCTCGGCTTAGCCGGGCCGACCAGGTGGACCCTGGGGTTAATGCTAGGGTTTGGCTACACCGAGGGCTACGCATACGCCTAGGGCAGCCCTCGGCATAGTTTTTTTTTGTTTCATTCTATTTTCTAACTATAATATACTATTATATATTATATTAGGTCTACCCTTTGACCTAATATACTAGGATTACCTTTTTTACCACGTCGACATTGAATTGAATGCGCGGTCTACCCTTTGACCGACCTCCATCGGCGGTGCCCCCGTTACTTTACTCTGCCTTTTTAGGACACATAAAATGACGCCACGAGGCTCCGCTCGATTTTTTGGCTCCGTTTGCTTTGCCAACTGCGCAAAACGGAGCCGCCGGGACATGCGGTATGGCCGTACCGGCGCGCGCGTGCACCCGTCCGCCAACGCGCGAAACGGAAAACATTTAGCACATAAAACGACGCGTCCTAGACCTAAAAACATTTTCCCTCCATTTATTGAGCGAAGGAAAGTGTCGCCCGCTCAAATCCGGTCGGTTTCCAGCGGATCCGGCGGGACACCGCAGGAAGCGGAGGGATTCCCATGGCTGCCGCGCGCATATGGCATGTGATAGGTGGTGCGTACGAGGTATCCTACCGCCGCGCGGAGGTCCCGCGCAATACTAAAATGCGCACCATGCAGCTCCTTCACAAAAAAGCCCTTCCGGCACCCCGAAAATGGAAAACCCGTCGCCCGTGGTTCGGATTGGAAATCCGCGATCGGGGCCTTGCTTCCCATCCTAAGGCCCATGCACGTGCCAAATATGGCCTCGTTCCGACAAACTATGTGGTGAAACGGGCCGTTTCCTACTCATTTTCCCCTAAAAGCCATAGAACTCCGGACGTGATAGCCCTATTCGTGAAGGGTTTTTCAAGATAATTGCCGTATCCCAGTTCCGTCTTTTGCAGTGGTTACTAGGACGCATAAAATGACGCCACGCGGCTCCGCTCGATTTTTGGCTCCGCTTTGCCAACTGCGCAAAACGGGGCCCGGGACATGCGGTATGGCCGTACCGGCGCGCGCGTGCACCGCCAACGCGCGAAACGGAAAACATTTAGCACAAAAAATGACACGTCCTAGACCTAAAAACATTTCCCCTCCATTTATTGAGCGAAGGAAAGTGTCGCCAGTTCAAATCCGGTCGGTTCCGGCGGATCCGGCGGGACACCGGGAAGCGGGAGGGATTCCCAGATGGCTGCCGCGCGCATATGGCATGTGATAGGTGGTGCGTACGAGGTATCCTACCGCCGCGCGGAGGTCCCGCGCAATACTAAAATGCGCACCATGCAGCTCCTTCACAAAAAAAAGCCCTTCCGGCACCCCGAAAATGGAAAACCCGTCGCCCGTGGTTCGGATTGGAAATCCGCGACCGGGCCTTGCTTCCCATCCTAAGGCCCACGCACGTGCCAAATATGGCCTCGTTCCGACAAACTATGTGGTGAAACGGGCCGTTTCCTACTCATTTCACCTAAAAGCCATAGAACTCCGGACGTGATAGCCCTATTCGTGAAGGGTTTTTCAAGATAATTGCCGTATCCCAGTTCCGTCTTTTGCGGTGGTTACTAGGACGCATAAAATGACGCCACGCGGCTCCGCTCGATTTTTGGCTCCGTTTGCTTTGCCAACTGCGCAAAACGGGGCCGCCGGGACATGCGGTATGGCCGTACCGGCGCGCGCGTGCACCCGTCCGCCAACGCGCGAAACGGAAAACATTTAGCACATAAAATGACGCGTCCTAGACCTAAAAACATTTTCCCTCCATTTATTGAGCGAAGGAAAGTGTCGCCCCAGTTCAAATCCGGTCTTCGGATCGGCGGGACACCGCAGAAGCGGGAGGGATTCCCAGATGGCTGCCGCGCGCATATGGCATGTGATAGGTGGTGCGTACGAGGTATCCTACCGCCGCGCGGAGGTCCCGCGCAATACTAAAATGCGCACCATGCAGCTCCTTCACAAAAAAAGCCCTTCCGGCACCCGAAAATGGAAAACCCGTCGCCCGTGGTTCGGATTAGAAATCCGCGACCGGGGCCTTGCTTCCCATCCTAAGGCCCACGCACGTGCCAAATATGGCCTCGTTCCGATAAACTATGTGGTGAAACGGGCCGTTTCCTACTCATTTCCCCTAAAAGCCATAGAACTCGGACGTGATAGCCCTATTCGTGAAGGGTTTTTCAAGATAATTGCCGTATCCCAGTTTCGTCTTTTGCAGTGGTTACTAGGACGCATAAAATGACGCCACGCGGCTCCGCTCGATTTTTTGGCTCCGTTTGCTTTGCCAACTGCGCAAAACGGGGCCGCCGGGACATGCGGTATGGCCGTACCGGCGCGCGCGTGCGCCAACGCGCGAACGGAAAACATTTAGCACATAAAATGACGCGTCCTAGACCTAAAAACATTTTCCCTCCATTTATTGAGCGAAGGAAAGTGTCGCCCCGTTCAAATCCGGTGTTTCGGCGGATCCGGCGGACACGCAGAAGCGGGAGGGATTCCCAGATGGCTGTCGCGCGCATATGGCATGTGATAGGTGGTGCGTACGAGGTATCCTATCGCCGCACGGAGGTCCGCGCAATACTAAAATGCGCACCATGCAGCTCCTTCACAAAAAGCCCTTCCGCACCCGAAAATGGAAAACCCGTCGCCCGTGGTTCGGATTGGAAATCCGCGACGGAGCCTTGCTTCCCATCCTAAGGCCCACGCACGTGCCAAATATGGCCTCGTTACGACAAACTATGTGGTGAAACGGGCCGTTTCCTACTCATTTCCCTAAAAGCCATAGAACTTCGGACGTGATAGTCCTATTCGTGAAGGGTTTTTCAAGATAATTGCCGTATCCCAGTTCCGTCTTTTGCAGTGGTTACTAGGACGCATAAAATGACGCCACGCGGCTCCGCTCGATTTTTGGCTCCGTTTGCTTTGCCAACTGCGCAAACGGGCCGCCGGGACATGTGGTATGGCCGTACCGGGCGCGCGCGTGCACCCGTCCGCCAATGCGCGAAACGGAAAACATTTAGCACATAAAATGACGCGTCCTAGACCTAAAAACATTTTCCCCTCCATTTATTGAGCGAAGGAAAGTGTCGCCTTCAAATCCGGTCGGTTTCAGCGGATCGGCGGGACACCGCAGGAAGCGGGAGGGATTCCCAGATGGCTGCCGCACGCATATGGCATGTGATAGGTGGTGCGTAGGAGGTATACCGCCGCGTGGAGGTCCCGCGCAATACTAAAATGCGCACCATGCAGCTCCTTCAAAAAAAAAGCCCTTCGGCACCCCGAAAATGGAAAACCCGTCGCCCGTGGTTCGGATTGGAAATCCGCGACCGGGGGCCTTGCTTCCCATCCTAAGGCCCACGCACGTGCCAAATATGGCCTCGTTCCGACAAACTATGTGGTGAAACGGGCCGTTTCCTACTCATTTCCCCTAAAAGCCATAGAACTCGGACGTGATAGCCCTATTCGTGAAGGGTTTTTCAAGATAATTGCCGTATCCCAGTTCCGTCTTTTGCAGTGGTTACTAGGACGCATAAAATGACGCCACGCGGCTCCGCTCGATTTTTTGGCTCCGTTTGCTTTGCCAACTGCGCAAAACGAGGCCACCGGGACATGCGGTATGGCCGTACCGGGCGCGCGCGTGCACCCATCTGCGCGCGAAACGGAAAACATTTAGCACATAAAATGACGCTTCCTAGACCTTACATCAAACTTGTACACATATGTTATGGGAACATGGAAACCATAGGTTTGGAATGAAATAGGCCCCGGATGAGCCGTAGCAGGAGTTTCCACATACAGATCCTGGATTTTACCAAGTGCGGGCCCATGTATGCGGAAATCGTCAACGCCGGGTACATGCAAGGTTAGAAAACCCTTACATCACACTTGTACACATATGTTAGGGACAAATGCAAGTTTTCCAGCGATTTCGACGCTCCGATGATCTGTATCTTGGGAAACCTAGGGCGGGGACCCTGCAGATCTACCCCTATAGCTTTCTCCGTGCGAGGGTTTACCAATGGATTTTTTTATTTGCTTTGCTTTGTTTAGGACATATGCACATGGAAACCATAGGTTTGGAATGAAATAGGCCCCGGATGAGCCGTAGCAGGAGTTTCCACATACAGATCCTGGATTTTACCAAGTGCGGGCCCATGTATGCGGAAATCGTCAACGCCGGGTACATGCAAGGTTAGAAAAACCTTACATCACACTTGTACACATATGTTAGGGACAAATGCAAGTTTTCCAGCGATTCCGACGCTCCGGTGATCTGTATCTTGGGAAACCCTAGGGCGGGGACCCTGCAGATCTACTCCTATAGCTTTCTCCGTGCGAGGGTTTACCAATGGATTTTTTTATTTGCTTTTCTTTGTTTAGGACATATGCACATGGAAACCATAGGTTTGGAATGAAATAGGCCCCGGATGAGCCGTAGCAGGAGTTTCCACATACAGATCCTGGATTTTACCAAGTGCGGGCCCATGTATGCGGAAATCGTCAACGCCGGGTACATGCAAGGTTAGAAAACCCTTACATCACACTTTTACACATATGTTAGGAAGAAATTTAAGTTTTCCAGCGATTCCGACGCTCCGATGATCTGTATCTTGGGAAACCCTAGGGCGGGGACCCCGCAGATCTACCCCTATAGCTTTCTCCGTGCGAGGGTTTACCAATGGATTTTTTTATTTGCTTTGCTTTGTTTAGGACATATGCACATGGAAACCATAGGTTTGGAATGAAATAGGCCCCGGATGAGCCGTAGCAGGAGTTTCCACATACAGATCCTGGATTTTACCAAGTGCGGGCCCATGTATGCGGAAATCGTCAACGCCGGGTACATGCAAGGTTAGAAAAACCTTACATCACACTTGTACACATATGTTAGGAAGAAATGCAAGTTTTCCAGCGATTCCGACGCTCCGATGATCTGTATCTTGGGAAACCCTAGGGCGGGGACCCTGCAGATCTACCCCTATAGCTTTCTCCGTGCGAGGGTTTACCAATGGATTTTTTTATTTGCTTTGCTTTGTTTAGGACATATGCACATGGAAACCATAGGTTTGGAATGAAATAGGCCCCGGATGAGCCGTAGCAGGAGTTTCCACATGATCCTGGATTTTACCAAGTGCGGCCCATGTATGCGGAAATCGTCAACGGGTACATGCAAGGTTAGAAAAACCTTACATCACACTTGTACACATATGTTAGGGACAAATGCAAGTTTTCCAGCGATTCCGACGCTCCGGTGATCTGTATCTTGGGAAACCCTAGGGCGGGGACCCTGCAGATCTACCCCTATAGCTTTCTCCGTGCGAGGGTTTACCAATGGATTTTTTTATTTGCTTTGCTTTGTTTAGGACATATGCACATGGAAACCATAGGTTTAGAATGAAATAGGCCCCGGATGAGCCGTAGCAGGAGTTTCCACATACAGATCCTGGATTTTACCAAGTACGGGCCCATGTATGCGGAAATCGTCAACGCCGGGTACATGCAAGGTTAGAAAACCCTTACATCACACTTGTACACATATGTTAGGAAGAAATGCAAGTTTTCCAGCGATTCCGACGCTTCGATGATCTGTATTTTGGGAAACCCTAGGGCGGGGCAGATCTACCCCTATAGCTTTCTCCGTGCGAGGGTTTACCAATGGATTTTTTTATTTGCTTTGCTTTGCTTAGGACATATGCACATGGAAACCATAGGTTTGGAATGAAATAGGCCCCGGATGAGCCGTAGCAGGAGTTTCCACATACAGATCCTGGATTTTACCAAGTGCGGGCCCATGTATGCGGAAATCGTCAACGCTGGGTACATGCAAGGGTAGAAAACCCTTACATCACACTTGTACACATATGTTAGGAAGAAATGCAAGTTTTCCAGCGATTCCGACGCTCCGGTGATCTGTATCTTGGGAAACCCTAGGGCGGGGACCCCGCAGATCTACCCCTATAGCTTTTTCCGTGCGAGGGTTTACCAATGGATTTTTTTATTTCCTTTGCTTTGTTTAGGACATATGCACATGGAAACCATAGGTTTGGAATGAAATAGGCCCCGGATGAGCCGTAGCAGGAGTTTCCACCGATTCAGACGCTCCGCTGGTTTGTATCTAGGGAAACACTAGGGCGGGGACCCCGCAAATCTACCCCTAGGGTTAGGGTTAGGGTTTGAGTTAGGGTTAGCAATGGACTTTTTCCTTTTTTTAGGACATATGTACATCGATAGCAGATGTTGGGCCTACTGGCTCCCGTCGACCCGTCTACGAAGAGCGTCACTCGTGGGATCTACATAAGCCATGTACCATTTTTTCCTTTAAAAAAGTAACTATTTTTACATAATTCGTACTAGTACATAAATAAAACAAACATAATATAAAATAAATGAGAGAGAAGAAAAAAAGAAAAAAAAGTATGCCGGGTGGCCGTCGGCATAGGTTGGTGATGCCCTATGCCGAGGGTGGCCCTCGGCGCCTCTCTGACGCCGTGACCTAGCCGTCCCGACCGGAGCGGGACCGGAGCACATGCAGGTGCTACGCCGACGGCCTTGTGTACGCCGAGGGTGGCCGTCGGCGTACCTCTTTCTACGCCGAGGGCATTCATACGCCGAGGGTATACGTACGCTGCTGCCATGGACCGGACGTACGCCGACGGCCCCGACATTTGGCCGTCGGCGT
Source organism: Lolium multiflorum (assembly GCA_030979885.1). Taxonomy (NCBI): domain Eukaryota; kingdom Viridiplantae; phylum Streptophyta; class Magnoliopsida; order Poales; family Poaceae; genus Lolium; species Lolium multiflorum. The sequence continues at coordinate 86,049,447 of CM061751.1, forward strand.
ACGCCACGGCCGTCGGCGCAGTGAGCCATTCCTGTAGTGGCTGCAAGTTTGGAGCCGACATGGACGCCGGAGAAGTCAGGCGATGTCGCTGCTGATGCTGGTGGTGGCACAGATGTTCCTAGGGCGCGACCGGCGTTGCTGGAGCCGCGAGGGGCGGGAGACGCTGCTGCGAGCGCTGGTGGCTTCTGCTACAAGGGGCGGCAGCGTCTGCTACATGTGGCGTCGGCCTCTGCTACATGTCGCGGCGGTGGCGGCTGCTGCTACTTTAGGTGGCGTCGGCTGCTACCATGGGCGTCGGCAATGGCTGCTACAAGCGACATCGACGTCTGCTACATGCGACGTTGGCCTCTGCTGCATGCCGCGGCGGCTGTTGCTACTTTAGGCGGCGGTGGGTGCTACCATGGGCGTCTGCCACTGCTACATAGGTCGGCAATGGCTGCTACAAGCGGCGCCGGCGTCTGCTACAATCGGGGTGCTGCCGTGCTGCAAGGATACCGGCGAGGCCGGCGTCGAAGCTACGTGCGGCGGCGGTGATGCCCCAAGTCTGGGGCGGAGATGCTGCCGGCGCGGGGCGGTGTTGCTGTCGGCGCGGGCAGCGGTGTTGCAAGTCGGATGCGATAACACCGGCAGTGCTGCAAGACGCTCGCGACATCGTCGGCGTTCCTGTTCGTGGAAGTGGAGGAAGAGGGCAAATTTAGTCTATGATTTTTTCCCGCAAGGGAGCTTTGACCCGGATCTGACGGTTACTATCTGTTGTATCGGGCGGTTGGCGACCCGGGGGATCGGGGATTGATCCCCCGGGGGACGCTCAGCGCGACCCATATTGCATTGATGAGAATACCAAAGTTTGGCTTTGGTATGTCAACAACCTCTAGCAAAAGATGAACTAGTGAAGCTATGGTTTTATTCATACAGTTGGCCCGCTAGTGTCATGCAGTGATGTGTATTTGTTTTCAGTTTAGTTGGCAGTGTCATTCAAATTCGTTGCTTCTTACTATCTTAATAACTGATAACTAATCATGATCCTTCTGCACCTAAAAAACATAAATGTGTTAGTCTACGTCTGAATACCTCTAGTTATGTCAATATTCAGGATGATATCTAATTATCGTGAGTGCACACCAGTGGATAGCAGCTAGCAGGCACTTGAGCTCGATGGAAGAAAACTGTGCACAAGTCAGTAGTAGAAAACAGGTCCAAGGGACTTTAGTCCCGGTTTCCTAAGCGGGACTACGAAATCGGAATAAATCGGGCTATTTGGAAACTTCCAAAAAGATCAGAGGATGAGCTCCTGCGAGCCTCTCGGTGACGCGGGCGACCCGGACGGCCCCGTGTCCGACCAAACGCCGGCGGCCACCCCCAACCTTGCAAGCCCTAGGACTAGCCACCTCCTCCCTGCCGGCCCCTCCCTCCTGGAGCTTGACGCTGGCGCCCCCTCCCGGCCGCCCGGTGCGCAGGGCTTCATCTCGGCGCGGACGCCGCGCGCCCTCGCCCTCAACCCGCAAGCCTTGCCGCCGCCGTTCGCCACGCCGGGAGACTGCTTCCTCCAGTTTGCCCTCCAAAACTTCCGCACTCCGGTATGTACTCCGGTCGCCCTGGGCTCGCCGTTGTTTGCACCGTCGTTGGTGCACATCGCGGTGCGTCACGAGCACCGGCAACCTTTCTCCTCCTCCTCCGTCTTTGCAATGCTTAAGTTTTGGCTGGGCTCCGGTTTCGAGCGCCTTGCTGTTTTTTAGGTCGGTGTCAACATGTTCTGGCTCGTCGTCGCCTCCCCTGAGCTCGCGTCGTTTCTCGCTTTGTTGGATGGTCTCCGCCATGGAAAGCTCGTAGCGCTGTTCTCCGTTCCTCTGGCTTCGGATGCTCTGCCCGTTTCTGGGTTGTTGCTTGGGCCTTTGGCCCCGCCCGTGACCACCAGGCTGTCACCTGCCAACTCTGTCTCTGGGCCTGCCGACCCACTGGCGCAGCCCAGGTCTGGCCTGGCTCTCCTCTTGGTCAACGAGAGACAACCCCGTGCCCTAACCCGTCCACTTTTCCCCTTCCTTCCAGGATACGCCGCCGCACGCCTCTCTGCCTCTCCCTCCTCTCCCGTGGCATTTTGCCTGCGCCGCCCGACCCGATGCCATGGCCCGTGCCCTACTCCTGCCCCTCTCCCCGTGACCTTCCTCCATCTCCTTCCTTCCCCCGCCCGACGCCTCCCCCAAACACCGGCTCACCTCCTGAAACCTTCCCCCTTTCGGAGGGAGAGCCTCGGGCCGGCCGTTTTTCCCTTTCGGGAACTCTTGGAGCTCGGCGCTGCCACCGTTGCCTTGCCTCCGACCACCTCGTCGCCAAGTGCCGAGATCCAGTCTGATGTCGGCGTTGCCGCCGCTCCGGCCACCGCGAGCAAGCCTGTAAGCTTCCTCCTTTCTCCTTCTCTGCCCCTTCCTCCCCTTCTCAGTCCACTTTCTCTCCCTCCCTCTCTCAGCCCCCTTCTCCCTCCTTTGTCAGGCTCTCCATGGACGCCGCCGGAGACGAGGTGGGCCAGGCTGCTGCGGCCCCCATGTTCTGCAACCTGTGCTTTGGCAGAGATCACTACCGCTCGATTTGTCCCCTGGTGGTGCCGGCGGTTGTTGCTGCTGCTGGTCCCGCTGTGCTCCATGCGGGTGAAGACAACGAGGAGGAGGAGGATCCAGAGGAGCTGGTTTTCGAGGATGATGGCGAGGACGGAGCGGCAGCCCTGCCGGTTGACCCGGCGGACGACTTCCTTCCTCTGCCTCCTGCTGAGGTGGAGGACGAGGAGCACCTCCTCCCCATCGTCGACGCAGACGACTTTCTGGCCGCCCCTGGCCAGGGAAACGACGCCCCCACCTCCGACGGAGCGGAGAGCTCTGTGTTCCTGCAAGAGCCGGCCCGCCCTGATCACGTTGACATCTTCATGCCTTTCGTCGACCTGCGACATTTTGACCACATCGCCTACGCCTTCATCAACCCCACCTCCGTCCCTGCCGTCGAAGACCCCGACGCCTTCATCCACCAGGCTGCGGACCTTGGCTGCGGCCCTGACCGCTTCACCCTGTTTCCCTCTGCTGCCGGCTTCCGTGTTGTTGTCTTCGCCTCCGACAGAGACCGTGAGCACGCCGTCGCCAATGGCCCATTCTTGGGCCGTGAGGCCTCGGTCTATTTCCGCCGGCATGACGAGACGGATCAGCGGTTCGTCTTCGAGCACGAGGCCATGGCTGCTCTCTCCGTCAGCCGCTTCCCGTTCGAGCATTGGCAGCGGCATCACATCACACATTCTTCGGGGCCATATGCCAACCCCCACAACATCGACCCGGTGTGCCTCACTGGAGTGGACTTCGAGGCCATCCTCGTCACCGTCAAGGCCGAGTCCATCACCGACATCCCCTTGAACCTTGCCGTCAAGAACTACTGCGGCCTCGGTACCTTCAGCGAGGTCACATTATTGAATTTGAAGACTTGGAAGGAGGCTCGGACAACTCCTTCGGGCCGGACCTTGAGGAGATTCCTGATGCTGCTTCCTCTCAAGGTGATGGGGATGATCTGGTAGACCTGCCGGGGGGCACTCCTTACCCAGAGATGATGGAGCTCCTGGGTGTGCCTCCGCTGCTGGTGCCTCACGGAGCACCACACGGTGCAGCTCCCGCTGCGTCGCTGGTGGACAAAGCGCTCGCCAATGCCCCTCCTCTCCCGTCCGTCTGGGGAGGGCCCATCCTCTCGAAGCCAACGAGTGTCCAAGTCAAGCTGCAGCTGGGCTTTTTTGACGTCCTGGTCACTGGCTCCTCCGGCGAGCGCGCATTCTTCCGCCTCCCGCTGCGCAAGGGCGACTCTTCCCCTGGGAGCAAGGGCCTCCTGGTGGCCAACTTCGTCTCCGCCTCGGTGGGGGTGATTGACCACATCGCCCTCGTCGAGCCCTCGCGCTGGCCGATCCTCTCCGTGGACGTCCTAGCCCGCAGCTCGGCGGTGGCGCCCGGAGTCTCTCTGCCCTTGGAGGTGGCGGATGCGCTTGTCAAGGGAAACACCAGCATTACCGTTGTGCCGCCTTCCTCCGCGGTGGAGGCTGCTGGGGACCTGCCCCTGGAACCCCTGGACTCCCTCCACTCAAGCTCTGCCTCGCCCACACCAACTCTGCTAGAAGACGATGCGGTCTCTCCACCCGCCTCGCTGGCCCGGCCATCGCCGGTGCAAGCCTTGGCCTTGTGAAAGGACACGGATGTCGCCTAGAGGCGGGGGGGGGGGGGTGAATAGGCGATTTAAAACTTTTACGAGATGGGCTTAACAAATGCAGAATAAAACTAGCGTTCATTTTGTCAAGCCCAAAGCCTATATACTATTGTTCACCTATGTGCACCAACAACTTATTCTAAGCAATGGTTCACCTATGTGCACCAACAACTTATGCTAAGCAATACAAGCAAGTATGTGATAGCAAGATATATATAACTTCAAGCACGATGGCTATCACAAGGTAAAGTGCATAAGTGAAGAGCTCGGGTAAAGAGATAACCGAGGCACGCGGGAGACGATGATTTATCCCGGAGTTCACACTCTTGCGAGTGCTAATCTCCGGTGGAGAGGTGCGGTTGCTTAGTGCTCCCGAACGCCACAAGAGGCTCACCTTGAGGTGTGGTTGCTCGATGCACACCAACGCCACAAAGGCCTCACCCCAAGATGCGGTACTCACACACACGAACGCCACGAAGGCGCCTCACCTAAATCTCCGGTGACCCTCGCCACAAAGGCCTAGGTCACGGTTCCACTAAGGGATTTCCTTCGAGGCGGAAACCGGGCCTTACACAAAGATTGGGGCACACATCCACAACTTAATTGGAGGCTCCCAACAAATCGCCACAAAGGCGTAGAATCCGTCTAGGGTTCCAAGAACCCAAGAGTAACAACCTTCTTGCTTTCACCACCACGAATCACCGTGGAGAACTCAAACCGATGCACCAAATGCAATGGCAAGAAGACCACAAAGATGCTCAAGTCCTTCTCTCTCAAATTCCAACAAAGCTACAAAAGCTATTGGGAATAAGAGAGGAAGAACAAAGGAATTCACAAAGAACACCAAGATCAAGATCTAGAGAGTTCCACTCACAAAGAGATGGATTTGATTGGTAGAAATGTAGATCTAGATCTCCTCTCTCTTTTCCCTCAAATGGGGGAAATAATCATGGAGGGATTGAGAGATAGTGCAAGCTTCTCTAGTTCAACAATGGAGAGAGAGAGAGTGAGAGAAGCAACAGCCCAAGGAGGAAGAAGGGGGTATTTATACCCCCAAGAAAATCGAGCCGTTGGGCAAAACCAGGGCGGATAATCCGGCCTAAGTAAGGGCCGGATAATCTGCCCCCCCGGATAATCTGGCCTCGGGGACAAAACCTGGTAAAAATCCGGCCAAAAGTCCGGCCTCTAACCGACTTGCTTTTCTTCAGGTCCTTAGCCATTTTCGAGGGGGCCGGTAATCCGGCCTAAGTAAGGGCCGGATAATCCGCCCCCGATAATCCGGCCTCGGGACAAAACCTGGTAAAAATCCGGCCAAAAGTCCGGCCTAACCAGACTTGCTTTTCTTCGTGTCCTTAGCCATTTTCGAGGGGACCGGATATTTCCGAAATGTCCGGCCGGATAATCCGGCCTTGGGACAAAACCGGGACAATATCCGGGCAAATGTCCGGGTAGTACTGAGCCACATCGCCAAAAGTCCTTAGCCGATTTTGGGGGGGCCGGATATTTCCGAAATATCCGGCCAGGATTTCCCCCCGTGAACACTGGCAGAGACAGCAAATAGAAACGGGCATAACTTTTGATGATCTTGGGCTCTTGAAATCACAACAACGAGCTCTACAACAATATGCATAGAAACATCATAGTCCAGAAAAGGAGGATAGAAACAAATGATGAAAGGTTTGACCTATCTCAAAAAGACATACCGGTAAAAACTCCAATCTTGAAAATGCAACAAGTTGCCAATGAAAAAACCATTCTCAATGAACTAGAGCTTGTCATGAGAATAAGCACAAGCTCTAAAACATCACATGGATAAGATCCAAATAAAACCAAGAAAGATGATGAACCAAACTCGAAAACGCAACAAGTGATCTATGCGAAATCCGTTTTTGATGAACTAGAGCTTGTCATGAGAATAAGCACAAGCTCTAAAACATCACATGGATAAGGTCCAAATAACAACCAAGAAAGATGATGCAAGGATGCAAAGGTTTGAGCTCTCTCCGAACGATACGAACGAGTTACTCACTCGAGAGCCCTCTTGATAGTACGGCAACTAAACTATAAACCGGTCTCCAACTACACTATGAGACCGGTGAGAAAGAAACCCTATCAAGAGCAAACCTTATAATTGCGCATTCCACTTGAGCTCGATGATGACGATCTTGACCTCAACAAGATGGAACGCCTTTCTTGCTTGTGTTTGCTTGATGAAGTCTTGTGGATTGCTCCCCCATAATCCACCATGGGAGAGCTTCTTCTTTGGCGCATCTTCACATAACCATGACCACCATGTGGATTGCTCCCCCATAATCCACCATGGGAGAGCTTCTTCTTCGGCGCATCTTCACATATCCATGATCACCATATGGATGGCAAGACCCAAGCAAAGGACCTCTTCGAGATGGCTCATCTTGAACTTGCACTTCATTTCTTCATTCTTCATCATGTTGATGTCTTGAAGTAACTCTAGGGCTCACTTCATCTTCATCTTCAAGACATACTTGACACTTGATATCCTTCATCAAATTCTTCTTATTGCAACCTTGAAGCCAACAAATGGTTCAAGAATTGCCTATGGACAACTCCTACAAATATAACTCAATGCAAACATTAGTCCATAGGGATTGTCATTAATTACCAAAACCACACATGGGGGCTCCATGCAATTTCACCTTGGAGACATCTCCTGTGGCGAAGACCCTCTGGCACTCCTCTCCGCCCTCAAGGCCGCCTCGCCGCTGCTCCCACCTAGCCCGAGGTCGCTATGTCTCCATCGTTGAGCGGGCGATCGCTCGAAAGAAAGGGCTCTTCGACGGAAATGTTGCGGAACCTTCTCGCCGGCACGAGGAGCTATCTGCAGATGATCTGCTGGACGTCGTCCTCGATGAGGGCCGGGAGATTCCTGCGGAAGACATAGTCGTGCTTGCGAAGGCCTGCGACATCCCTGAGGCAGACCTTGGCCTCGCCCTGGGTTCGACCCTGGTGACCTCGCCGTCTCCATGATAGCTCTCTTCATCGAGCCTCCGCCCCGTTGCTGTCCCTCTCTTTCCCCTGGGCTGCTCTTCGTGACCTACTCTGCTTCTGTTGGCGTTTTCGTTCAATTCATGTATGTTGGCCTTTTATTTGTGACGTGTAATCGGCCCTGTATCTTCCATTTTATGTGCCCTGAACCTGTGGTGGTTGCTGTCCCTTGTAAGGGCCTGGTTGTGGATGCCCAGCCCAAAACTGGCTCCCCCCTTTTATTGTGTTTTACCCCCCTGTCTGTCTACCTTGGGTGTTTTTCTTTCCCCCATTTTAAGCAAAATCGCCCTTGATTGCTGGAATGTTCGCGGGCTTGGTATGCGGCAAAAGCGCGACGATGTCCGGGCAGCAATTGACCTTGCTACCCCATCCATCTTGCTTTTACGGGAAACTAAACTCACTGACATATCCTCCTTCCTCGCCTCCTCCTTCCTCCCGTCTAAGCTTAGATCCTTTATTTTCAAACCCTCTGCTGGCGCTTCCGGGGGGATCACTACCGCCTGTGATGACGGCCTCTTGCATCTTACCCACCACTCTATAGACGACTTCTCGGTAACCACCACCTTCTCCCATCGCTCTGATGGCCTATCCTTCACTATCATCAACGTCTATGGGCCCTGCCTCCACGACCAAAAGCAGGATTTCCTCAACTCCTTAACTCAAATTTTCGCTACGATCTCTGGGCCGGCAACTATCATAGGAGATTGAAATCTTATCTGGTCCCCGCGCGATAAGTCCAATGGCAATTTTAACCCTTCCGAGGCTAGCATCTTCAATGACTTCATCAACACCCTCGGCCTCCTGGAAATCCCGCTCGTCGATCGTCAGTTCACCTGGTCTAACCAGCAAGACCCTCCAATCCTGGCTCGCCTGGACAGAGTCCTTGTCAACCCGGACTGGAGCCTCGCGCTGCCCGACTCCACGCTTACCTCTTCCGCTCGCCCCACCTCTTACCATGTCCCTCTCCACCTTATTGCCTCGTCGAAAGCCCCCCGCAGCGTTGTTTTTCGCATGGAGAACATGTGGCTTTCACACCCCTCCTTCGCCACCATTTTGAGGCAAAATGGAACAGTGTTGGATCCAGACACTCTCACCTTCCTGCCGTCAGTGCTCTCTGCATGAGGCTTAAACGTGTCCGATCTGCTGCTAGGGTTTGGGCTAAAGACCGCAAACTCCCGCCGATCTACCTCCTGAACTGCCGCGCCGTTATCTCCCTGTTCGACCGCCTCGAGGAACATCGGAACCTTTCGTCTCTTGAAAACCGGCTCCGCTACCTTGCAAAAACCACCCTCAGCAAGAAAATTTCCAACAAAGCGACCTACAGGCGGCAACGTGCCAAAATAAAAAAACTGTATCCTGGGGGACGAAAACACCCGCTATTTCCACCTCTGTGCCTCTGGCCGCCTCCACAAAAAACAAATCAAGAACCTCGATGATCAGAATGGTAATGTGGTTTTCTCCCACTCAGCAAAAGCTGCTATCCTCCACGATTTCTACAAAAACCTCCTGGGCACTCCAGTTACCACTCTGGATCAACTTAACCTCGCCTCGCTGGTCTCCTCCACCTCTCTCACTCCTTCTCAGGCAAACGCGTTGGTCTGACCTTTCTCCCTGGACGAGATCCGGGACGCCCTTTTCACCATGAACAACAACTCCAGCCCTGGGCCGGACGGGTTTGGACCTGCTTTCTTCAAGAAAAATTGGAATCTGGTCAATTCTACCCTCTTAGATTCCCTCTCAAGCTTCCACACCCTTGCCTCTGATCTGAGGCCTATAAACAAATCCTACATTGTCCTCCTTCCCAAAAAAGAAGGGGCAAATAAACCGGACAACTTCCGCCCCATCTCTCTTCAAAACTGCTGCCTTAAAATTCACACCAAATGCCTCACTCTTAGGCTCCGGGACCTTATCCCTTACCTTGTCCACCCATATTAGACTGGTTTTATCTCGGGGCGCTGTATTGCTGAAAACTTTGTGTATGCTGCCGACATTGTCCAGAGCTGTCACAAACGTGCGGCTCCCGCTGCGGTTTTCAAGCTGGATTTCTGCAAAGCCTTTGACTCCATCAGCTGGGAAGCTCTGGATCGCATCCTCCTTGCCAAAGGGTTTCCAGAGCTCTGGCAATCTTGGGTCAAGATGTTAAATCACACGAGTCAAACTGCGGTCCTCCTTAATCGCGTGGCCGACAGATGGATCCAATGCCGCCGCGGGCTCCCGCAAGGTGACCCTCTCTCCCCTTTCCTGTTCAACGTCATCGTTGACGTCCTGCAACAAATGATCCTACAGGCCTCCCGGGATGGCCTTCTCCTCCACCCCCTTGTGGATGACCTCCCCTGCCCAGTCCTCCAGTACGCTGACGACACCCTCATCATCATCCGGGCTGTCCCTGATCACGTCGTTAATCTAAAAAAGATCCTTGACGATTTCTCTGCGGCCACCGGCCTTGCCATCAACTTTCATAAAAGCACTTTTGTCCCAATCGCCACTAATCAAGCGACAGCCCTCTCCATGGCCAATGCCTTCGGATGTTCGGTCTCCACTTTTCCCCAGACTTACCTGGGACTCCCCCTCTCTATCTGATTTTGCCCCCATAATCCATAAGAGTGACATGCGCCTTTCGGGCTGGCGCAGTCGGTGCCTCCCCATTGGGGGACGCCTGATCCTCACTAGTAGGAAAAGCCTCATCAGTGGCGCACCAAAAATGGATTCTGTGGCGCATGGGAGGTGCGCCACGTAAACATCGCCACAAAAATAAGGTTTCGTGGCGCACCTTCCCATGCGCCACGAATTAGGTTTCGTGGCGCACGTGTTCCCAGTGCGCCACAAAAGAGTGCGCCACGAATTGGTTTTCAGTGCGCCACGTAAATTGCTTGTATTATACTCGATTTTGTGCTGCCTGCTATACACATGCAGTTTATACACAGCAATATATAGAGATACAGGTTATATACAGCAACATTCAGATATAATATAAATATCATGTACATTGCACAGATATAACATAGACATCATCATCACATTACTTAGAGCCCGATCGAGATACATATATAGTGGCAATTAAGTGTCAAATGTTTTGCATACAACTCTTAATTCATACAAATTTCACAATTTCGAGATACAAAGTAGTCTTCATCCGGTTCCTCCTTTGCTCCCTCATCTCTACCCACCAGGCTCGATCCGGTTCCTCCTTTGCTCCCTCATCTCTACCCACCAGGCTCGCTTGCATCGGGGTCTTCATATCCACTTCGTACTATGATGAAAATGGAAGAAAGTGAGACCAACAAGTCCGATGCACAAGAGAAATGGAATAAATGCCTCATACATTGTTGGTCAACACAAATATTAACATTTAGGGATGGCGTAAGCGAGACCAAGTCCGATGCACAAGAGATTGATATTTGTGCTATCTTACCAGGCTCACTTACGCCACCCCCAAGTGTACGGGGACCAAACATTTTAATCATCGGCATTTTTAAAATCTCAAAGCAAATGGAATGACAAAATGGAATAAGTGCCTCATACATTATTGGTCAACACAAATACTATGGTCAGAAACCATAGTTGCAGTATACACCGCAGTATACTTTGCAGAAGGGCCCCCTTTCAAGTAAATCTTCACAAGGATACCACAGTAGCATAGTAGCATACCATAAGCTCACAAGAATCCATCATTTTCTTCACAAGGATACCACGGTAGCATACCATAGTAGCATTTCATGCATTTAAATGAACCAGTAGCATCAAAACCAACCAAATGTCCAACTGGCAAGCAATACCAAGTGAGCAAGTCTTCATTACCTTGTACAGGTTCAGACATGGATTTATTTCCAACAAAGGATGGAAATCAAATTAACATCATTGAATTAAATTGAATCATTACCATCACATGGTTCATCAATAACAAGTGGCAGTAAACCTCCACAAACAACACTATCCATATGCAAGCAACAATATACTAACCACTAGCACCTTTTTATTAGCAGCATAACAATATACTAACCACTAGCAATCCAGGCTCCAAATGGAACCTTTGGAGCAGATATATATAGAGCCAATATAGCATGTCACTCCAAATGAAAATATCCATATGCAGGCAACAAAGTAATTTATTCAGATACTGCACATGAGCAGCATCACTGAATCAAAGAAACTAGCAGCAATGCATCCAGAGCAACAACATCAATGCATCCAGAGCAACAGCAATGCATGCAGAGCATCATCAGCACAACCTAGAAGCATGAGCATTTCGTCGAGCACATTGTGCTTGCGCGGGAGAGGAAGAGGGAGGGGGAGGGAGAGAGTTCACCGACGACAGGGGTGGAGGAGGAGGTTGACGACGACGGCAGCGGTGGAGGAGGAGGAGGACGCGGGGCCTCCTTCCGCGACGGCGGCCCCTCCTCGCGGCCCCTCCTCGCCGTAGCGGCAGCTTGTGCTGCGGTGGCGGGGATGGGAGGACCGTGGCGGCATCCGGCCCTCGCGGAGGAAGGCGGCGGCGACGGTGATGGCGACGACCATGGTGGCGCGCGGCGGATCGGAGGAGAGGGGAGAGGGGAGAGGGAGATAGAGGTGAACAGGGGGAGGGCACGGGCGAGATGATATAAGTCACCTTACTGTGGCGCACCGAGCTAGTGCGCCACGTAATCTTGGCGCACGAAGCACGTGCGCCACAAGAGTTATTTCGTGGCGCAGCATGACATGTGCGCCACAGAAATACCTACACTAATAATTGGTGGTGGCAGGATGTGGGCCCCATACAATTTCTGTGGCGCAATGTTCAGCAGTGCACCACAAAAGTAAGCTATTTCTGTGGCGCACGCAGCGTGGTGCGCCACAGAACTAAGCTCTGCCTATAAGGGTTTTCCTACTAGTGCCTCGTCAACTCTGTCCTCACGGCCATGCTAGCCCATGCTATGGCCGCTGGACTCCTCCCTGCTGGCGTTGTTGAGGCCATCGACAAACGGCGCAGAGCCTTTTTATGGACTGGGGAGGAAACCTGCCATGGTGGGAACTGCAAAGTCTCCTGGTCGGATGTCTGTGTCCCCAAAAAACTTGGGGGACTCGGCATCCTCTCCATCCAATCTCAGAACTCCGCCCTTTTGACAAAATTCCTCTCTAAGCTCCACTCTGACACCTCTGCCCCCTGGGCAGACTGGTTCCGCCGTCGTTATGGCTGGAATGACTCTAGGGATCTCGGGGACATGCACCGCCTGGACACCCATGTTTGGAAAGACATTGCCGCTGGTCTTGCGGTTTTCCGCTCTATCACCAAAGTTTCCGTCGGCGACGGCGCCTCCACGGCCTTCTGGACTGACCTCTGGACTGGCGACGCCACTCTTTAGGCCCGCTTTCCTGATCTCTACTCCCATTCCACTCGCATCAACATCAATGTTGCTACGGCTCTGACATCTGACTTCCGTGGTACCCTTGGACCGCGCCTCTCGCTGGCCGCGGAGACCGACCTTCGTACCCTTGCAAACGAGCTCACTTCTGTGGTCTTGCGTCGCGACTCCCCGGATAACCGCTGTGACCGCCTCACTAACAAAAAGCTCTCGAACAAGTGTGTCTATGTCAATTCTTTCAGGCATTTGCAGATTGATGAGGTTGCTGACAAGGTTTGGAGGAGTGCTGCCCCTCTGAAGTGCAAAGTTTTTTGCTGGCTTGCCCGGAAAAAGCGTCTCCCGACCAACGAACGCCGGTTTCTCCATCGCCTCAGCACCTCTGCTGTCTGTCTCTCCTGCTCCCAAGATGAAGATACCGACCACATGCTGCTTCTCTGCCCCGTGCCTGGGAAGTCTGGAACTTCTTCTTTCCGGACTTCAGCACTAGAGGCCCCTCTAACCTCACCGACCTCTGGACCATGCGATGCAGGGGCTTCGAAGAAACAACTGTTGTCACCGCCATTGCCTGGAACATCTGGAAGAGAAGAAACGCCCGGACTTTCAACGGCGTGAGCGAAGATCTACCTCTTGTCTCTCATAGGTGTATTGAAGACATTAGATTGTGGGCGCATCGATGTACTACCCCCTCTCCCTCCCTCTCTCTAAATAATTGGTGTAACGGGTTCGACCCGCATTGAACCCCCCCCCCCCCTCTCTCTCCGCCTTCCCTCTAAAAACTCGGTAATGATCCCCATGTACTCTTTTTGTTCATGATCAATGTTCAGGCTGACGTAAGCCCGCCGTAGACCCGGTCAAAAAAATATCTAATTATCGTTTTCTTTTTGTCTTGGAAGCTCGCTGTTTTTGCTGCGAGATGAATGGGATAACGATCGTGCATCCATACCTTGAAAAATATCATGGGCTTTACGATTTCAAAAAATGGCTGCTGGAGAACACGGGGTCCTGAATGACCACATTATTAGTTCCTACGATTTACATGCTGACCGGATGTGTACAATCCAAGAGGACTGGATCTACTTCGATCCTAAGATGGATGGACTGATTGCTGAGAAGAATCCTATTGAAGATTGGGCTAGAAAGATTAAGAAATGGGGTAGAGTCTTTTGATGTGATTATGCAAAACGATGATGCAGTTATATTTTGGATGCTTAATTTGTTACCATTTGAGGCACTCTGTATTATGATTTATAACTTAAGATGGTTTTTTGGCACTTGAGGTACTCTATGTGGTAGAATTCTAGACGGTTTGTTATCATTTGAGATGTTAACATTATGTTTTTTAGGGATCTTCACAGTATTTCTGATAGTTCGATATTATGTGTGGTACTCTATGGCAGATAGGTTTGCGTATATGTTTCCTATTCCGTTTTGGTATCTGCAATATTGTGTAAAGCTAAGCTGGTTGTGTTGCTTTCAATAGTTTGTATACACAACACTATTCAAAAGTGAATACTGGTACACAGTTAACTAATTAAGAAAAAAATCTTGTAGTTTTCTGATTAGCGGTGGAATCATATTCCTTTTCTCCTTGGTGTATGTACTGGAACAGCAGAAGCATGTTGTTCCTAAGTTTTCATAATGGATGATTAACTGACGAGAAGCAGATGAACATGACATGGGGCTCACTCCTTTGTTCCTTTCATTTGCCGCCAAAAGTATATCAGGTAAAAATAGCCACCACCTTCATAGCTTGGCAGCCGTTTTTGGCTCACATGGAGCATCTCGGCATTTGTATGGACCTTGGTGTCAGACAATCCGAGTGTCTATTTTTTTTTTCAGTACCTACCCTTGTGCTCTTGATTAGGGAACCCCGGGTTATGCGCAAGAACTAGCAAATGCCTTATCTTTTCAGGCTTAGCCAAACTATCCGGGTGTTGTGCACTCAGTTAGGTGGTTATCCATCTCGATCTTCGACTAACTTCCCCGCCTTGTTCCCGCTTGCCACCGTTGTTGTCACCAAGCCCCACACACATCACCGTCTTTGACAACCTCTATGTTGCTCCTTTTCCATGGCAGCACCTTCATCATTGTTGACATCGCAATCCCGCGGAGAGCAGTTATCCACATCTCAGTCCAACACTTTCTATAGGACCCTCCGATGCAAGATGACACACTCAGCAGGTGTCCGCTTACAAATGAACAATGACTAGACATCCCTCATCTACATGACTGATGATCCACTTGTTTGGGTCTAGTGTGTCACGCAACTAGTGGGGCATGACCTCTCCGACATCATTTATGTCACCTTGCTACGAGGTGCGACGAGGTGGTTAGGGAGGCCATGCTAATCCACTCCTTCTCCATCGACTATGACTAGCACACTTAGGGGCTGGAAACTTGCTCACGCTCACCCTCCCGTTTCGTCTCTAGCTGATTTCAAAGGAACGCCGCATCCGGGTGCTCTAAGGCTTCAAGTACTTGACCAAGAAAACACGCTGGCCATGTGTGTCGCCTATGTAAACATACCTACTAACATTTTTTTTTTGAATATGTTACTACCCATTGTTCTAATGGAGGCACATCACGAGGCTTCTTGTGATGTGACAGTGAGATGTGCGTTATGCACATTTAGCAACGACATAAATGAATAAAATCACCTATTGTTCCATAACATCAGCAAGACCAAAAGTCACTTTTAGATTCCATACTCTAAGAGGAAACTTGCCAATATTAGGGTTCGGTCGCTCCTTCCGTTGGTTCAGTGAGATCCCTTCTTTTCCTTCTTAAATACCCACCTATTGTGTCCTTGAGACTTAGGTTTTGTTTAGCTAAAAAATAGCACATAGTGCTGAAATGTCAACTAATTAACATGCCCAAGGATAGCCCGTGAACCAAATCTGAACTCCCAACTTACATTGTAGATTGCAAATCATAGTTCTTGCTTTTTTTTGATGGCTCAGGGGTATTATACCTACATGGTCAGGTTTGACTCCCAAACATGAACAGTAACATCTAGGAGTTGGTTTAGCATTTTAAAAGGAGAAACATCGTGGCGGTTGTAGCCCGATCATCGAAGTTATCGGCACCCAAACCGGTATCATTTTTTCTCGGTGAAAGCTCAGAGAACCCCTAGTATTGTCATGTACTCCTAAATAAGAACCCTGCTCTTGTTTGTTTGTGTGTTTGGGCAAAGAGGACGATGTTAAACACATACTTAGAGATGATGGTGGGTGGTAAAAAGGTGGGAGTGTGGATGGTTATCTTTTTGTTGTGACGCGTCACCTATTTTTAAACATGAATATAACAAATATAAAATGTAACATTTTGGATTAGGCATCCTTATAAAACGGTTTTAGGTACATATGATGGGGTTCGTTGCATAGAAAACAAAAATTTTCCTACCGCAAAGCGAATAAAACCAACAGATCTAATCTTTGGAACACCCAAGATCCAATCTACAAGATCTAAGCAACGAGATGGAGATGAGACTAACCCTCGAACATTCCAAAGCCTACGAGATTAATCTCGTTGTTGGTGTAGACGATCGTCCCCGTGCTGCAATCCGGCAGCACTTCCGTACTCGGTCGCGCGTACGGTGTCGATGAAGCTCCTTCCTCTCCCCGTTCCAGCGGGCAGCGGAGGTGTGGTAGATCTCCACGGAATCCCAGCAGCACGACGGCGTGTTGGTGGTGGTGGAGAAGAATTCTGCAGGGCTTCGCCTAAGCCGGAGCAGGAGAAACTGGGAGGGAGGAGAGGTGGAAAATTAGGGTTTCGTATGGAGCAGCAATTGCCGGCCAAACTACCCCACTATATATAGTCGGGAGGTAGGGTTAGGGTTTCACGAAACCAATCTAGGGCCGGCGCCTGGTGGGCCCACACCATACCCGGCGCACCGGGGTGGGACCCGCGCCAGTGTGGTGTGGCCCACCCCGGCCTTTCTCCGTCTCCCCTTTGGACTCCGTCTACGTGACAGAAAAATAAGAACCTCTGTTTTATTTCGTCCAATTCGAGAATGTTTCCAGAACAACTTTTCTTGAAATACAAAACAGCAGAATTCTTCAGAACAATTGGTTCTCCTCGTGATGTCTTGGATCCCATCCGAGACTCCGAACAATATTCGGTCTCCATCTCATATTCGAATCTACTTATGCGACATCGAACCTTAAGCGCGTCACCCTACGGTTCGTGAACTATGCGACATGGTCGAGACTCCTCTCCGAGCAATAACCAATAGCGGGATCCGGAGATCCATAATGGCTCCCACATATTCAACGATGACTTAGTGATCGATTGAACCATTTACATACGATGCCAATTCCCTTTGTCTCGCGATATTTTACTTGTCCGAGGTTTGATCATCGGTATCTCCATACCTTGTTCAACCTCGTTACCGGCAAGTACTCTTTACTCGTACCGTGGTATGTGATCTCTTATGAACTATTCATATGCTTGCAAGCTAATCGATGACATTCCACCGAGAGGGCCCAGAGTATATCTATCGGGATGGACAAATCCCACCGTTGATCCATATGCCTCAACTCACACTTTCCAAATACTTAATCCCATCTTTATTGCCACCCATTTACGCAATGGCGTTTGATGTAATCAAAGTACCCTTTCGGTGTAAGTGATTTACATGATCTCATGGTCGAAGGATTAAGAAAACTATGTATTGAAAGCTTATAGCAAATGAACTTAATGACTTGATCTTATGCTACGCTCATTTGGGTGTGTGTCCATTATATCATTCAACTAATGACATAACCTTGTTATTAATAACATCCAATGTTCATGATCACGAAACCATGATCATCTATTAATCAACAAGCTAGTTATACAAGAGGCTTACTAGGGACTCCTTGTTGTTTACATAACACACATGTATCAATGTTTCGGTTAATACAATTATAGCATGGTATATAAACATTTATCATAAACACAAAGATATTATAATAACCACTTTATTATTGCCTCTTGGGCATATCTCCAACAACATATTGATATTCTTTAGTGAAAATCGAGTAATTTTGATAGTGGGTCAGGTTTCCACGCAGTGGAACTTGTGTCAATGTGTTCGAACTGGACATAAAATATACCAATAACACGTTGCAAGGCTTTCCAAGCAATTAAGAAGATGCAGCTATCACTGTCGAGGGAGCTCCTCGGCAATGCCCACCATGAGGGGTTTAGGGTTGACGGAATCCTGCAGGTTAACACTAGACATCAGATACCAAACGAACAGGGAGCGAGATTTACCCAGGTTCGAGGCCCTCAATGAGGTAAAACCCTTACTCATGCTTGTATGATCTTGATTTATCGAATAAAAGAGGTTACAATGGGGCAGCCGATAGACTGCTATCGTGAACTCGCCGAGAGGCAAGGTTTCTAGGGTTGGTGTATGCTAGATTGTGTTGGTTGCGTAAGTGTATCGTTCGACAGCCCCCTCCTAGCCTTTATATAGGAAGCCAGGTCACGAGAGTCATGTCCCAACTCGACTAGGTTACATCAAGATCTAACCTATCCATTCCTTTATCGACGTCTCCTTGCCTTGTTTCGTCAAGAATCCGTCTTCTTGTAAGTCTTTGAAAGAGCAAGATCTATACCTCGTGTTTTGTGTGTTTGATAACAACACTTGAATGAATTTCACTGTGTGCATAGTTTGTCTTTGATAGATTCGCAGGTGCATGATGCCATCGCTGAACGCATCAGGATCGGAAGACTCAAGCGTACCTTATAGGTTTTCTGGTTTTTTTTGTGTGTGTGTGTGTCGCGAGGTGACATGGTTGGAGAGGGAAAGAGAAAAAAAACTGAATCTCCCTGACCAGTACTGTTGGTACCACTCTGGACTTGCACAACGAAATTGCCCACAGTACATGTTACGGTACCTCGACGGTACCTCGACCGGAAGTACCACTCTCGATCGGT
This sequence comes from Lolium multiflorum, assembly GCA_030979885.1. Taxonomy (NCBI): domain Eukaryota; kingdom Viridiplantae; phylum Streptophyta; class Magnoliopsida; order Poales; family Poaceae; genus Lolium; species Lolium multiflorum. Next base: position 86,067,956 of record CM061751.1, read on the forward strand.
AGTTCCGTCAAGGTACCGCTTTGGTACCGTAACTATGAGATACGACACTACCGCCCTGGTACAGCTATAGTACCGGGTGGAGTCCGGGGCTCGCAGAGGCCCTGCCGGCACCTCAGCGGTACCGGCAGCGGTACTACCGCTTCGAGCCCACGTGGCAGATCTGTGGGCAGAATTCGAATCCAGAGCGGTATTACCGCTTGCCCAAGCGGTAGTACCGGTCGTGCGGAATCAACACATAACGGTTGGATTTGGGGGGCCTATAAAAGGGCCCCTTCTTCCCCAGTTCGATTTTATCTCTTCTCTCTGTCCTCCATTGTTGCTGAGCTCAAACCTTGAGGATCTCCCTACCTACGCAATCAATATTGCCCAAACTTTGAGGAGTGGTGGAGGAGACCCCGATCTATACTTCTACCAAGAGAGATTTCACCAATACCATCTAGTCCTTAGTGGATCTTGGAGTTAGGGTTCCTATGGTGGGATCTTGGAGGAAATGCTCCTATGGAGGCTAGCTTGGAGTTGTGCTAACCCCATAGGGTGTTGGGAGCCTCCGGTGTTTGTGGAGCTCGCCCCAACCTTGTGAAGAAACCGCCGCCTCGACCAGCTACTTAGTGGAGAAGGAGAAGCTCCTTCGTGGGGCTTTCTCGAGGAACAAGGTGAGGCCTTCGTGGCCGCCTAGCCTTCATGGTTAGCACCTCCTCAACACAGACGTACTCCCTTTTGTGGGAGGAACTGCGGGAAACAAACCTCGCCTCGTCTCCGCTACCCCGGTTGTTTCGCTTCCTCTCTTTACTACCTTGTTTGGTTCCTTTACTCGTTGCATTGCTAGGATCATACTAGGAACACCCCTATCACCAAAGTCACCACCTTTACTTCCGCATCGCGCTAAAACTGAAAAAGCTATAAAACTTGTTTAGCGACCATTCACCCCCCCTCTTGTTCGCTACGATCCATTCAGTCTTCTTTGTTGTAATCGACGTATGGGTCCATCTTGGATCATGAAAATCCTCATGGCCCCCTTGTTGGGACAAAGGAGGTAGACCAATGTCAGGTACCTGAAGGGTAATGCCCACATCAATCACTGAGCCCGAACTAAATTAAAAGCCTCAAACCGCGTCCTTGATGATTGTTGATGCAGACTTGTCCTTGTGATTCGAGTGGAGCCGTGCCCGTGCCCGTCGCGTGCCCGTGCCCGTCGCGTGCCCGTGCCCGTCGCGTGCCCGACCTCCTCTATCCACCACTCCCAGTTTCCCATCCGAGTGGAGCCGCGCCCGTTCCCGTCGCGTGCCCGACCTCCTCGCAAAAGCTCTTCCTTGCAAGGTCAGCTTGTGATATCCATCCTCGCCCACCGATCTGTCAACCGCGATCGTTTCCGCTCAGACCAACTCGTTGAGCGTCCATGGCAGGCCGCCGAACCACATCCCACGCTTTGCTTGGTCTCCGATGACAGCTGTGAGTGGGAATCGTCTGCACTGCCAACAAAGTAAATGAGAAGGGTGTGTTGGGAGTAATTGCCAACCCAAACAAATAGGATAGACCCGATATTTTCTAGTGGACACACAACCCGCAAGGAACATTGGTAGAGCAACATGCGAAGCATTTCACAAGACCTAGATAAAATAAGTCTATAAGATGAATAATGCACAAATCCAAGTATCTCTGCACAGAATCGATTTCCTCTAAAAAAAATCTACACATGAATCGGCGAAAGAAAACCACAAAAATAGGTAGAGAAACCCATGCACGCTCGGAGAGGGCCACGCGTCAGCGTCCCGTGCGGCGCCTCCTGAAATGTTGTCCGCTATAAAAAGGAGCATTGCGCACCATTTTGGGCTTTGTCTATTTCTGTGGGCCGAGCCGAGAGCCCAGAAAAACGCGTACCAATAATTTCTTTACTTTATTGTATTCGCCGGTGTTTCCCTTAAATAAAACTACTACCAAAAAGGACACGGGCCGTGGACCAAACTCTTTTCCCCCAAATTTCCCCTCTTTCCCCTCCCCAGCCCTCGATCCGATCTCGATTCGTCCGCCCCTCCGCCCCGAATCACCAATTCGACACCCGATCCGTTCGTCCCGCGACGAGATCTGTCGATTGATACCAATTTTACCCCATATGGCTGATTCGCTGGTTTCCCGAGATTAGGGTTTCGAGGAGGTCAAATCGGGTCCCTATCCGGTCGATTGACGCAGAATTTCTCCCAGGACCGGCCGATCTGTGCTCGATTGGTGGATTTCGGATCTGATTCCTGCGATTTTTCCCTCGAATTGGTGCTAGGGTTTCGTCGTTCCCCTCTAGTCCGAGCCTCCTCTTAGCCAGTAAGTATTTTCCCCTTTGATCTTTGATTTCTAGGAGGATAGATCTGAAATCGATCAGGCTTAGATCCATCGGGACCTTAATTTAATTTTGACTTTTTTTCACACGGGAAATTTAATTTTGACTTTTCCCCCATGCGAGCAATTTAATTATGACCATATTAATTCACTTAGTAGGGTAGGCAAACCTTAAATGAACCGACTTATTGATCCATGGGTGCCCATGTCTGCCTGTTTAAATTTACACGGGACGTCCATACTCTCACAGGGAGATATTGTACCTGTATATTCCCTGTATGGGTCCCAGTTAGAAACAGATAAACTTCTGCATGTCTTACTCCTTCCAGAATTTAGCTGGGAACGTTGTATGGGAAATAACAATGCCATGAATTCCAGTGACAAGTTGAGATTGCAATCCGTTTGGCACTGCAGTTTGTTTGTTTGCACTTGAATGGTACAACAATTTGTTTGCCTGTAGTATTCAACGTTGATACTTATCTGCAATTGGTACAGATAACGCAATATATTTCCTCTTCCAGATGGATAATTATCTTGCTAGTCTTGTGTGCAGTGATTGATCATCTTTGCCATTTATTTCTATATATTGCTCATAGTTTTGGTGTCTAATGAAAGGTTTTGTATTTAGGATCATCATGTTGCATCAAGAAAACAGTGAAGTCTTTGTGAGGCACCACTCTGAGCAGCTTGCGTGTGGTAATCTGAGGGGAACTGATGATGGCCGCTCAAACTTTCTTCCTGAGAAATACCATATTGCAACAGGTATTGACTGGCATTTCTTTTGTACTGTGCAAGCTTGCCTAGATTCTTGTGCTAGCCTGGTTCTGCAGTTTGTCAAAAAGGTTTGTAGACTGGCCAATTTGATGAAGAGTTGGTCCTAATTTTGGTATTTCGTAATGGAACACAGCTTATCTAGATAATACTGCCAGTACTGGTAAAGAAGTGACAGTTGATCATAACAAGAGACCCGCATCCAATGATTTCCCAGACGTGGTGGACTGCAAGCGTACCAAGCAGGAATACCAAAGTAAGATCTGTTCACTTGCAGACTTCTCTTACATGTACAATGTTGTCTTTTATTAAAGTTGGTACTCCATCCTTTCCTGAACATTTGGCGCTGTGTTTCCAAACACTTGACAATTCTCCAATCTAGAGAACTAGTTTTCTGGATGGCCCTATTAACTCTCTTCATCACGTTTCTGGTGGACTTGCTTTGTGTGATTGACATAGTATTAATGGGTAGTTTGTTCACATTTGTGTAGAAGTTTCATTTCCTTGTTGCGTGGATGGCTAATATCACTGAACATTTCATAAGATAGAAATGCTGATTGGGTTCGTATTTTCTCCATTTCAGCTATATCTGAGAAAGATTCTGTCGCAGATGTTGATATAAACGTTCCAGAGTATAAATCACACAGGACATGCCAGAGAATCTTTGATGCCCCAGGATACGGTAGTGAGGAAAGTGAAGATGAAGGTGTAGATTCACCTGTTCATTTTTCACTAGCCCACACTTATGTTGAAGATTACATACGATCGGCCAGTTATTACCAGAGGGAAGACATTTACTCGTCTGTTGGCCTTTGCACCACAAGGAAAACTGTTCCCATTGGGCCAAACTATCAGGCTGAGTTGCCAGAGTGTGCATCTGGTAAAAAGAGCACGGTTGATGATTATGCTGATGTGTCATCATCTTCTCACTTATGTGATGGAAGCGAAGTTGAGAGTGACGACAAGTGGATTAGAAACTGTGTAGTTCCAATGCCTGGTTCTGTTGAGTTATCTTCAGTGCTGAATCCTGTTTGCTGTAAGGAAGATTGCAGTTGTATTGATATAGGTTCGATCGAGTGTGTGAGGAAGCATGTGAAGGAAGGAAGAGGACGACTAATGAGTGCCCTTGGTCCAAACACTTTCAAAGAGTTGGGCTTCTTTGATATTGGAGAGGAGGTAGCCTTGAGATGGACGGAAGAGGAAGAGCATTTGTTCCAAGATGTGGTATCATTAAACCCTGCCTCTCTTGGAAGGAACTTTTGGGATGAACTTTTGCTTGCCTTCCCATTCAAGACTAGCAAAGAGTTGGTGAGCTACTATTTCAATGTCTTCATGTTGAGGAAGAGGGCTGAGCAGAACAGGTTTGATCCAATGAATGTTGACAGTGATAATGATGAATGGGAAGGAAGTGATGATGATGAATTTGCGGCCACAGAAAAGGGTGATAATGATTTGCTGCTTGAGTCTCTTACTGATCAAGATGATGGTGCATGCACCCAGGTTCCCCTTGAGGGAAACTTACATGAAGAGTCTAGTGAAGATGAGTTTGACCGCTCTAGTGTGGAGAGGCAAGAAAACTACTGTAAGGAGGGGGATGCCATGGTGTCTCGTCTTCCGGTGCTGTCCTTTGTGGACCATAACCAGGAGACAACCATGTTTGACGCAGACGCTCAAGATGACTCTTGCACATCCTTTGAGGCTCATCATGTTGGTGTTGCAGATGGGACACACACTGATATTGCAGGAGATCACTATGGGGATGATGCCTTTGGAGGTGTTGAAGATCATGGATACTTCGGTAGCCATTGCGACCCGAAAGCCTGGGATATTGGTTTCACTAGCGTGTGGGAGAAGGATGAATTTCTTTCGACGAGCAATGTCATAGAAGAGGTATTTGGAAAGGGGTCTTGTGAAAATGGAAAGAACTCTTCTACTGACCAGGGCATCATGTAAAGAACGGGCCTGTTTTTTTTTTCCGGAGCGAAAGCTCGGCAGCTGAACCTGCTTTTGAAATCTGTACAGAAGTAGTTTTTCCTTTTCTTTTTGATGATTCACTTTGCCTGTAGAAATCCCATCTGTCCTGATAACATCTGTTGGAGCAATGCTATTTCATTCTCATGATGAAATGTGTATTTGTAGCTATCCATCATCTGTCGATGATGTGCTGTAGTCTGTTGTAGCTTCTATGTACCTTTGTCATGACAAGTTTCATGACCTGAGCATTTTTCCATATGCTATCAATATGATACACATTTTGCTGGAATATGCTTGTCAACTCTACTTGTATATTTTTCTCCCAGGATCACTAACCAAAGCCAGGGGCATACAATTCTTAAGTCTTAATTATTCTATTGCTTGCTCGTGGTTACTTATTATTCTGTTTGCCCTTTTTGGTACCTCTGTTACCTGACTTGTCGATGGTTTCTCACTGTATGGATTTCTCTCTGGTCGTTTCGTTGTCTCTGTTGTATCGCGGATGGGTTCTTCTTTGGCTTGATATGCGTCCATATTCTTTGCTGTGTGTGCTCTGTTTATTTACCTATTATTTTCTGATGTTTAAGGAGAGGCTTTGTTGATGTTCTTATGATTGATTGGGGTACTAGTGCTTGTCGCCCGTTGTTCCTCCCTCTAGGTTGCCTGCTTGCCTTCTGTGAGAGGTCGACGGTGTCGTCTGTCCTGTCCGTGGCAGGCCTCTGGGTTCTGGGAGAGCAACACCGTACGGTTTCTCCATCAGTGCCTTCGGACCTCTCCCTTGCGTGTTCGCGTGATCCTACGCCAGCTGTTGTGTCCGTGCCAGTGTTACCCCTGCCGGCGGGTCCTCTGCTGTTCATTCTTCCACTGACATGGACGCTCGGAGACACACAATCCATCTTGGCAAACGGCTGAATTTACACGCTGTTCTATTTACTGGGCAGTTCTTTAGAGTCTGCCGCAGGTGTGTTTGGTTCCTGCGTTCTCTGTTTCAGGTTTTAGTTTTATTTGCTGCCTTCTAGTGTGTTTCCTCATTTGTTCGTTTTCCGTAGGTGTTGATGAGCGACGTTCGGTGGATGTATACTCTTCATCTCATGATAATGACTTTGTCCCTTTGGTTGCTTGATCTTCTACGGAGGAGGATTTTCTGTCTCATGTGCATGAGCAAGAATCTTGGATTCCGGTGGATCTGCCAGCTGAGACAGATTTCCTGGCCCTTATGGCACGTTGAGCATGCATACTATATTTCTTTGTAAGAATGCTTCCCCCCCCCCCCCCCCCCTTCTGCAAATGACAGTGCCGATATAGTATATGATTATCATGCCAAATCAGTTCAAGTCAGTTACAATGGCATCCCTTTCCGGTAAACTTGCGCTGGTTTTCTGCTGGTTTGTATTCAGCTTAGCCCGTGAAACAAAGATCATGGCTCAGTTGTCCACTTCTCAAATATGTGTGCAGGGAACTTTCTGCTGAGAGAACTGATGCGCTGACCCAAAGGAAGGTCTTCATTACAGGCAGAATGGCTGCACAGCGGTGGTTCCGATGCAGATGCAAAGCTTATTCTCCAAGCATTGAATTTGAATTTTTGAGCTTCAAGCTTCAGTATTTGTGAACCAACAGTTCGAACCTGCAAATGTGGTCAACAAATACTTGAGCGTACAATGCAAAATGACAATCATGCGGCGGTGCATAGTCACACAGAGAAGGAACAAGGAAAAGCACTAAAGAATTTTCTGAACTTCAGAAAGAACTCCTTTCTTATCTATCTGCACGTTCTGCTTACTGGAAAATATCTGATCTGCAGGCTTTGCAATCTGAGCTCCATAGTTGAAGCTATGTTTCAAAGCAAACTGCAGCTGTTCAGAGACTGGGTCCCTGGCAAAGTGGCAATAGTAGTTCGCCACTGCGAACAGCCATTTGAAGAATTCAGTTGTGTTAGATGAGAAGAAGTAAAATCTCCGTAGGTGAAATTTTTCTTTTCTTTTCGTGAACCTGCAGTGAGCATAAATGGGAGGAAAATACGAAGTTCTCAAACAGACTAATTACAGACAAAGCTACCGCAAGTCAACCATTTTGGGTAGACCTGAGAAAAAATAAGGCAAGAAAGGCAGCACGATGGCGGCGTTATATCTTAGATGGGCAATTTTGGTTTTGGTGAATAATTAGCTAACAATCTGAAGAGAAGTAAAATTAGGTTGTAGTGGTTCTTCGTTTGAGTGAACACCCCGTGATCTCAGGGGCTGTTTGGGTCACGCCCCAGTCAGCCCCACCAAAATTGGCACGCCCTGTCACAGAAACTGAATGGGTTGAAATACTGGCATGATTATCAGCGTTTCATTGAAATACTGGGTTGCTTGTTTGTCTTGATGTTATTTGTTTCTTGTATTCACTATGTATTTATGTAGTACCAACATGTTTTTTTTTCGAGAAAACGCAAATACTTGTAGTACTTTCTTTTCATTGAATAGAAGGGTTTATGAATACAATCATATAGGAGGCGAATTACAGGTTTGTTTACAGCTAGTTAATGAACATCCCAGGTTGAGGATAACGTGGAGACCAGCTGCTCCTGCTCTAGCCCACAGAGCGGCTTCAGCTTTGATTCTGTCAAGCAGCGCTGGCGGACAGAGGGTTGATCACCATCGAATACACACGCGTTGCATTGCTTCCAGGTCATTCAAGCTGTCAGCAGGGTTGCCGAGGCTAGGCCTTTCACTAATACCGAACGACCCTAAGGGCACCCCTCACTCGAAATGGCATTGACAAAACCCACAGTCGCGGCACATCGAATATGGTTAAATTTGATTATAGCGCTGGAGTCACGACACATTGAATAGGTTAAATTAACTTAGCAGTTTTCTGTTTTATCCGACATGGGTTGAAATTTCCGCAGAAAAAGTCCATTTAAAACCTTAAACTCATAGATGCTACACAATTCGAACCCTGAAGTCAAAATCCATGTGGTTTGCACCCTGAAGCGTTGAATCCCGAGCACATGCCATATTCATGTTCTTCCCCATTCTCCCTATGGGCTGGAGAGGAAGCCGCACGCGGAGGGGCCCAACGGTGAAGGAGGCCGTGAGCGAGCAAGAGCTGGTGAGTAGGCTAAACTATTTAAAATGTGAGGTCGGTGGAAGGGTTGCTCCCTAACGCTTTGTATGATATACTAAGCTCTCACAGTGTCCGGCTTCGTGCAAACGCCGGGTGGTCAGTGGTCACCATTGCAACAATTAGCTAGAGTAGACAGTAGAGTAGGTGAGCATGTTATATTCTTCCTACCAATGTCTGAAGAATTTTACGAGACGGCGCATACCAGTTCAGAAACCGGGCAAGAACTGCAACAAAGATGCATCTGTAGACTGCATTACCCAAAGTAAATTTTTGATCAAGTCCCCGTCTTTCTGCACGCTTCTCAACCTTCACGCATGACTACATCTGCATGGATGAGTTCATCTCGTGTTAACCCTTGATTAAGTCTCAGTGTTCAGTTCTAGTGTACCAAGAAATCTTCGAAAGATAGCATGAAAAGAGAATAGAATAAATACAGGAGTTATGTAGGTTGATAAAGGCATGCACGGACAAATTTCCCGACGTTATATGGCTCTGATGGTTTCAAATGTGCCTGATGAGTTAAAGTACTATTTTGTCCCCAATAATCAGGGCCGTGAAAGCTAAAGCCATGAGTACTGCCAAGTCATAGAGTTTGAGACCTGTTCTTGCTTGATGTTATACTATTTTTATGTTGTAGTTTTCCCAGGTGGTAAGTTTTGATGAAGTCATTTCCAGTTGCAGTTTTGATTATTTCCTCAGGTAGTACGATACCTAGATAGGTGATATCTTCTCTTAACCTATTCTTGTTTGGCTTTGGTGAGACACTTAATTTGATTTGTTCTCGCAACTGTTTGTTGGTCACTGAACTTTTCAAACGATTCATAATCAATGGTTGGGATTGACCTGGTATTATTTTATTTGATTTGTTTGTGTTCTTTCTCTTGGATACTGCTATACGTCTTCAGTTTCGTATTTTATTGATGATGTTAGCTAGTTATGTTATATTTGGCATATGATTCCTTCTGAAACATTCTTGTTTGCTCAATTTTCTGGAGCCATCTGTGGTTGTAGGTGATGTGTTGCTTACACTAGACTTGTTCTGTACATGGTGGTTGCTCATCGTTCATTTTTTTTGTTTGATTGTAAAACTATATATATGATACTAATGAGACAGTGAGATTACTCACTCAAGAAGACCTGGCGAGCTGACAGTCACATGCACGTATGGATTTTTCCAGGTCTGAAGTATTCTGGATCATCCATGTTTGGCCTAGTCTTCGGTGTGGCCCATTTTGCAGTTGATTTTTTGTTCTGTTATCCACAGAATCAAATGTCTAGAAATTAGAACATTGTTTTTTTAAATTTAATTTAAAGAGGTAAGTTCAGGAAATGATATGATGTTTCAAAATTAATTTAGAATACATACATACCATTAAAGAAATTAGCAACATAGATTCGTCCATTTACATTATTTTAGAGGTCAATAATAATATAATATAAATCTACATATACCCTTAGTCAAAGCTTTTAGATATAGATGCGTCCTACATTTGTAAACCAAGGTAGTGTGAGAAATATAGAAAAACAATGGTGCTTTCAGATTCTACTACAATGAAAAACCATGATAATTAAATGTTACGTTGTGGTAATATGTATTTATTCAATGAAATAGGAAGACAGGGTTGCACGTAGTCCATAGCATCCAAATTAACAAGGGAGTGCATATAATAGTTGCTGTTGCAGGTAGCTTTCTCTTTTTCAGCTGGGTCACCAAAAGGTTCATCTACGAATAATTAGGGCGACTTCTTTTGGGCTCTTGCTTATGCATAAGCCAGCTTATAGGAAATGGTGGGGAGAAACTATGGTGGGAAGAAGCTCCTAGAAGCTAGGTCTTCCTATTCTTTTGGGCTTCTAGGAATTTAGCTTGCTTGGTGTGTTGAGTTGTAAAATGTCTATAATGTCTCTAAATTGGATATAGATCCTAAATAAGTTATAATACCATACATATGGTAGTTTTTAGTGAAGAATGAACTGTAATTAAATCAAAAAATTATGGAAAGTCTAATAATGATTAAAATATGGTGTCATAATATAATTCAGTACATTCCAAAACAGAAGAAATGTCTTCATGTTTTCATAAATACAATACAAGAACTCCTCACACAACCAAACTTGCAACAAGATAGTATTTTCCTGCATGCTGAAAAAATATCAAAACTTTCAGTAAATTATTCACTATATCATATATGTAATGTACAAGCACAGATTTGCAAAATTATCACTAAATTAGTGCCCAGAACTATATCATAGTGTACAAGAAATGCATCATATATCCAGGAACGATTTAATATCAACAAAATAAAATTGAAACTAGCACAAACATTCACATCTCAAAGAAGCAGGCGACTCCGCAGCGGCGATGGCCGTGCAACGGCTGGAGAGACGAGGGTTGGGGAAGGCGTCTGCGAGCGGCGGGGAGGCTGCAAACGACGGCGAGCGCGGGGCGGGTGCGAGCGACGGGGAGGCTGCGAGCGCTGCGAGCGCGGGCCGGCCGGCGAGGGGCGAGGAGGCTGCGAGTGCGGGCCGGCCGGCGAGGGGCGAGGGCGGCATGGCGACGAGGGGCGAGGCCGGCGGGGCGACGAGGGGCGAGGCCGGCGGGGCGGCGGGGCGATTGCGCCGTCGGGCTAGGCGCTGGCGGCGCCGGCAGGCTACGCGAGGGGAGATGGACCCTATCCTATCGGGCTAGGTGAGGGATGACGAGTGTTTCCTCTTTTCTTTTTTCTTTTTCTTTGGCTGAAACGTTTTCTTGTTGGACGGGTGGAGTGGCATACTGCGGTAAATAGAACTGATTGGGAGGGGCAGGTTCACATACCGATTCGGTCTCATAACCCAGAAGCTCGGGAAACTCCTCCACCCCAGTTTCTGAAATTGCACTGCAAGTTGGCTTCTCGGTGGAAATAAGCCCGAGTTAAGCTAGAGACTTCTTTTGGGCTTCAGCTGTTTGGCACCTAGAAGCAGCTCTAGAAGCCCAAAAGAAGTGGCCCTTAATGAAGTTGCATACTTGCGTTGCACCATGAAAAGGTATGCATGGAAGAGGTCCACAGCTGTCTGCTGGCCGCATTTTTTGGAATTATCACCAAGATAATCAGGTGATGTTTCACAAGCATAAATGTATAAATACGAATGATTTAATTGAAAGGTTTGTGTTTTATCAAAGGAAAAGAAGTCAGAAAGGTTCTAAGCATAACAAGTATAACAGTCCAGCAGGCAACATTAGAGGCAGGTTTTATTTAATACCTTAAAAAATATCTAATAGAGATTTGAGGATCAATACAAAATTTGCCGGAGAACAAAAAAACATACTCTAGAGATCCATGGTCAGGCAATGTGGACCGTGTGTTCGTGTCATTCCCTTGTTGTATGCCTCGAAACTCGGCTTTGGAAATGAAAATATCGAGATTAACCTAATGTTGGACTTATGATCGTCAGCACATGTGACATGGTAGCTCCTTCTTGACAGCTTAACCTACTAGTGGTGTATTTTTCATTTGTTTCGGACTTTTGTCATTGCGTTAGTGATTAAGCTGGTGGAGTTAATGTCACGAGATATGTAATACACAAGGGATTTCTCTCATTTTTTAATCAACATGTTCGGCTTTGATGTCTGCTTTTTGCTTCTAAATAATGAATATTATATATACGTCTGTATGCATCAACTGATCCAAAGGCCAAAGATTGCATCCTTACAAAAAATGTTACAAGACAACCAGAAAAGAATCACTATTACTATAGCCAGGGCCATCATGCCACAAGGACACACAATCCAAATAAACTGCCATGCAAGAACGATATGTCATTAAAGCCCGTTGCTTGAAGTTCCAACCGGCTCACGACCAAACACTAGAAGCTAGGGATCCCAAGCGGGATCCCCAAAATCATACTTTATTTTATTAGGGGCTTTCTGGTTGAGAATCTGATACCAACTTTAAACTAGAAATTTCTAAATGAACTTGAAGTGAGAATTTAGTGGGATCCCGCTTGAGACCTCAGGGATCACGAGCTATAGCCGCCTCCACTCACAATCTAAGTAGTTAAAAGTCCATACACATAAGATAAGCTGAAACAGACTCCCAAATGCCTCACTCTAGCTAACTAAAGAAGATAAAAATTGAGCTTAACTCACTTGGTTAGGGAAGTGGATGTACAACCCAGCCATCCAGATTCAAGTCCTTAGGGGCGCAAATTTGGGTTCTTATTATTTTAAAAAATAAAATCACTATAGGGGCTTCCCCTACCGTATTCCTTTCAAAAAAAAGTGATAAAACGGGTTACTACAAGCTCTGCCGTGGAAGATGAAAAACCACTAGCCATCGTGGCTATCAAAACACATTCCATGCATGTCGCCAGGAACAAGACCACTATCGTGTTATTTGAAGCGTTGAGGTAAATAATTCATTTCTCTCCATGTTGGCTTAAGCCAATATAGCCACCACATGCGACGAATGACTAGGAACAAAAGTAAGATTTGCACCGAACAAGGTGGCATTGTTATCCAAAGGAACATGTTAGAACAACCACCAAAATCTTGTCACTGCCCAACCACCATTCGAAACCATCATTGCCACTCTACAGACCACCATGCCAAAGCAGCAATATCACCAACAAAACACCTCCTGAACAGTGAACACTATGTCTTATGTGTCCAGACCTTGGAATGCTTGAGCGGAATCAATGGTCTTGGAGCCCACACGATCATGCTATAGGATCATAGGATTCCATGTGAGAACGCCATAAAGTGGAACATGTTGTAGAAATCCATGGCGATAATTGTGGGCACCACTATCTCCGCTGCTAGAGCAGCATGACACTCTCACATAGCCATCAATGATATGATCCAACAACAATCCACACAATCGTCGTGGGCATGCACATCCACTTGGTTAAACATCTCGGCCCGAGTGATCACGTTGTTGCCACATATATGAGCCACCTTGAAACCTTACCACTCGCAAGTGATGACTGTGAAAATAGCCGCCAATCTCCGTGTTTAAATCACATTTTAAGTCAAAGAAATGACTAAGAATCTCTCTAGCCTTGTTACTAATGACTAATTATTGCAAACATGTGCAATCTCTTGTTTTAATTTGTGTTGCGCATGAAATCACACTTTAAGGCAACGTCATGAGCATTTATGGAAGAATATCATGTTGCCTACACATCCATGCAAGTTGGGGTTGAAGAGACGCTTCCATAGCGTTTAACGACTAGCGGTATAGGCGAAGCCCGCCTGTACCATGTGGCGCCGGCTCCGCAATGTCAAACGCAATAAATTTTGTGAAGGGACCTATATATTTGAAGACTCCAGCTGCCGCGCAGAGAGCCGGCATTTTCAGATTGCATCACAACACCCCCAAAGGAGATCCACAACTTCACCATCACTATTTTTGATCCTCTCCATCCCACATCCTCTCCATAGCCATAGCCATCATCTTGTACTTTAGATCATCTTGTGATTTGGCGATCATCGTAAGAATATTTCATCTCAATCTAAGTATTTTGCACAATATTTTCTAGCCTTGATCTTATTGCTATGAGTGAGTAGTCCTCACGTGCTGCGGGTTGAGGTGAAACCTCGCAGCGATTATGTGCATCTAATACATGTGAATATTGTGTGGTAATTGAATACAATATATGTATCTTGTTTCTTTGCATCGTGTCTCGATCCATGGACTTGTAGGTACCCAAGATCTCAGGGATATATAAAGATGAGAGGTGAGATGAGTGGTGAACGGGCAACCTCATGCGAATCCAGTGACAACAAGGGATTACGGTCTTTGTTCAAGGATGATCTGTACTTTACTTAATAATTGTTATAACCTGGTACTTCGTGGTATAACTGTTGGATCAAAACACTATTGTTATGCATGTGACTCGCAAGGGCTTTAGTGTTTATGGATGTGATACCCACAATCCTATATATATTAGATTATTGCACACATGAATGTGCTTATTATTATTATTATTATTATTATCTTTATCTTTATCCCATATGTATGTGCATCTCTATGTGAATATTCAATCCTGACCTATTTCGATCCATTGCAACAACCAACGATTCAAAGTAAACTAGAAAGGACCGGTAAACATAAAACAAAACGAGTAAACAAGACTTGTAGAAGTTCCTTAGATTACCATTCAGCAAATATTTCCAAAGGTTCGATAAACCTAGGTCTACTAGGGAAAAATCTACTGTACTAGATTCGTAATCCAGATCGAAGATATCAACCTTTTTTCTGGTGCCGTTGCCGGGAAGCAATTCGCTATCCTAGTAAGGTTGCTAGAGACCTTGTTTTTAGTTTAGTTTAGTTTTTAGTTTATTTCTTATTATTAGTTTACTTTCTGTCATCTTTTGAAAATCCAAAAATTTAATTGTTTATCATATATTAAAAACACCAAAAAGAATGGCTTATATTAAATTTATTCTATAATGCTCTTAACCCAATGTCCAAATCTATGTTAGATACCGCAGCAGGAGGAACATTCATGTGGAAGCAAGTGGATGTTGCAAAACAACTTCTTGACGTTATGCAATACAACCATGCCCAATGGCATGTAGAGAGAACCTCCTAAAAAAGAGTGAAATCAATCACCAAGGAGCACAATGAAGAGCTTGCATCAAAGGTAGATGAGCTACTAAATATTATCAAGGGTAAGGAAGATACCCAACTTAATGCTATCAGTAGCAGTACTAATGAAGTTAACTTTGTAGCTTGTAATCCTTATAACCATGCATGGAAGAGTCAAAAATATGGCTCAAAATTCCAAAAGATTTAATGATTCTAATGCTGCAGGTGCTGCAAAAAAAAGATTTAATGATTATAATGGAGCTAATAATGGTAATCTCCATGTTGAGAATTATTTTAAAAAATTATGCAAGCACAAACTGATCAAAATAACGGAGAACCATGACAATATTATTGGTAAATTATCTAATCAATCAATTGCTACTGGAAATGATGTGCATGCTCTATAGGAAAGAACCAATACCGTGGAGGCACAACTGGGAAAGATAGCTGAGAGTCAAACTCTCATACTTGTAAAATTTGCAGGAAAGCGCAAGACAAATTCAGTAGAAGACCTCAAGATGATGAAGGTTGAAAATAAAGATGAGAAGCCCAAAGATCTGGATTATAACAATGCACCGTCTCTAGACTATATTGTGGAAGATCTCTTGAAGATGATCATTGTGAAGAATCACGGTATTGAAGATGTAAATGATGTCATGTACCAACAATTCATAAAAGAAGTAGCATCAAAGGTACATGAGTTGGAGATGGAATATATCCAACATAGCAAAAGAGGCAATGCGAAATAAAAGGCAGAATCTGTCAAAACAGAACAGTTCGTAAAGACGAATTTTAAATGGCACCAGACTTGCTCAAATGGAAAAACTCAAAACTAATGAAAGTTGCGTACATATCTGAGGATCACGCTCGTAAATTGGCAGATTTTTTCGAATTTTCTACAGAGACTTGTGCCAGAATTCGTGACAGACAGCAATGCTGTTTCTGCGCAGCGATCCCAAATATAACATCAACTTTAACATAGAAACTTTACTTGGCACAAAAACATGATAAGGAGAGGTTGCTACAGTAGTAAACAACTTCCAAGACTCAAATATAAAACAAAGTACTGTAGTAAAAACATGGGTTGTCTCCCATAAGCGCTTTTCTTTAACGCCTTTCAGCTAGGCGCAGAAAGTGTATATCAAGTATTATCAAGAGATGAAGCATCTTCAGCGGGGTTTGGAGTTTTCTCAACCAAGCATAGTATATTGGATACATAAGTTTCAGCGTCTCCCTTTTCATTAGTCTTGGGATTGCTATTCTCATCGAACAAATTTTCAGGAACAAGCCAAGCATAGTTATTTTCTAGTGCATCATTCATAGCTAGGAGTTTACATGGTATTGGTGCTTTGATCTCCCCACCATCATTAATATTATTAGTGTACCTTATTCTATCCATGTCCATTTTTTCAAGGAGACCAACAAAATTAGTATGAGAACCTAGCATATTAAATTTAGCAAAGACCTTTCTAGCCTCTCTTGCTAGACCACCAAATTCTCTAAGAAGTGTTTCTAAAACAAAATCTTTCTTTTCCCCTTCTTCCATATCACCGAGTGTAAGAAACATGTGTTGGATTATAGGATTGAGATTAACAAATTTAGTTTCCAACATGCGAACTAAAGCAGCAGCAGCAATTTCATAGGTAGGTGCAAGTTCTACCAAGTGTCTATCTTCAAAATCTTCAGTAATACTAACATGATTGAAAAATTCTTCTATATTATTTCTCCCAACTATAGACCCACGTCCTACCGGTATGTCTTTTGCGGTAAAATTAAAAGGAAACATAATGCAATAAGCAAAAAGTAAACTAGACAAACAAAGTAAAGACGAGTAACTAATTTTTGTGTTTTTGATATAGAGAGCAAGACAGTAAATAAAGTAAAACTAGCAACTAATTTTTTGTGTTTTGTTTAGGTGCAGCAAACAAAGTAGTAAATAAAATAAAGCAAGACAAAAACAAAGTAAAGATATTGAGAAGTGGAGACTCCCCTTGCAGCGTGTCTTGATCTCCCCGGCAACGGCGCGGAAAAAGTGCTTGATGCGCGTAGATGTACACGTCCGTTGGGAACCCCAAGAGGAAGGTATGATGCGCACGGTGGCAAGTTTTCCCTCGAAAGAAACCAAGGTTTATCGAACCAGGAGGAGCCAAGAAGCACGTTGAAGGTTGATGGTGGCGAAATGTGATGCGGCGCAACACCAGGGATTCCGGCGCCAACGTGGAACCTGCACAACACAACCAAAGTACTTTGCCCCAACGAAACAGTGAGGTTGTCAATCTCACCGGCTTGCTGTAACAAAGGGTTAACTGTATTGTGTGGAAGATGATTGTTTGCAAGAAAACAGTAAAACAAGTATTGCAGTAGATTGTATGCGATGTAAAGAATAGGACCGGGGTCCACAGTTCACTAGAGGTGTCTCTCCCATAAGATAAAAGCATGTTGGGTGAACAAATTACAGTCGGGCAATTGACAAATAGAAGATGGCATAACAATGCATATACATGATATGATAAATATAGTGAGATTTAATCGGGCATTACGACAAAGTACATAGACCGCCATCCAACTGCATCTATGCCTAAAATGTCCACCTTCAGGTTATCATCCGAACCCCTTTCAGTATTAAGTTGCAAAGCAACAGACAATTGCATTAAGTATGGTGTGTAATGTAATCGACAATTACATCCTTAGACATAGAATCAATGTTTTATCCCTAGTGGCAACAACACAACACAACCTTAGAACTTTCTGTCACTGTCCCAGTGTCAATGAAGGCATGAACCCACTATCGAGCATAAATACTCCCTCTTG
Organism: Lolium multiflorum; assembly: GCA_030979885.1. Classification (NCBI taxonomy): domain Eukaryota; kingdom Viridiplantae; phylum Streptophyta; class Magnoliopsida; order Poales; family Poaceae; genus Lolium; species Lolium multiflorum. Next base: position 86,085,514 of record CM061751.1, read on the forward strand.
GAGTTAAGAGTAAAAACTTGGCAGAGCCTCTACTAATAACGGAGAGCATGCAAGATCATAAACAACACATAAGTAATAGATTGATAATCACCATAACATAGTATTCTCTATCCATCGGATCCCGACAAACACAACATATAGAATTACAGATAGATGATCTTGATCATGTTAGGCAGCTCACAAGATCCAACAATGAAGCACAATTAGGAGAAGACGACCATCTAGCTACGCTATGGACCCATAGTCCAGGGTGAACTACTCACCCATCACTCCGGAGGCGATCATGGCGATGAAGAGTCCTCGGAGATGATCCCCTCTCCGGCAGGGTGCCGGAGGCGATCTCCTGAATCCCCGAGATGGGATTCGGCGGCGCGTCTCGGAAGGTTTTCCGTATCGTGGCTCTCGATCGGGGGTTTCGCGACGGAGGCTTTAAGTAGGCGAAAGGGCAACGCGGGGGCCACACAGGGCCCCACACACCAGGGCCGCGCGGCCAAGGGCTGGGCGCGCCGCCTGTTGTGGCGGCGCCTCGTGGCCCCACTTCCTTCCCTCTTCACGGAAGCTTCGTGCAAAAATAGGACCACGGGCGTTGATTTCGTCCAATTCCGAGAATATTTCCTTACTAGGATTTCTGAAACCAAAAACAGAAAACAGCAACTGGCTCTTCGGCATCTTGTTAATAGGTTAGTTCCAGAAAATGCGTAAATACGACATATAATGTGCATAAAACATGTAGATATCATCAATAATGTAGCATGGAACATAAGAAATTATCGATATGTTGGAGACGTATCAACGGCCCGCGGCAAAGGCCGGCTGAGGAGCAGCCGGCTGGAGCCGTGGTCGGCTGCCTTGGGAGCCGGCTGACTCAAAGTCTACGTCGGCCTCGCCATGGCCGTCTGCGCTATGGCTGGACCGGCTTCTACATGCCATATCTGACTGGGTTTGTCTCTCCCCTGACCGGCTCGAGGCTGGCAGGCCTTGCAGGAGAAGGAACCGGAAAGGTGATCCGGGTGAAAGGTCCACGCTGACCTCATCTCCCGTAAAGCAAGGGGCACTATAGAGGAACAGTGCCCCGCCTCCGATAGACCATCATGGCTGGAGCTGCGCCGTACTACTACAGGGTACCGGCACCGACCGAGATGCCTCTCCCACGACGCTTGGCACGTCTTGTCGCCGCTGACTTTGGCAGAAGGACAGACAGGCCTCAACGCCTCAACGGTGCTAACGCAGGCGCCTCGGGAAGGAGCAGAAAGCCGGAGCCGGCGAAGCCGGCCAGTATGTCATAGGGACTTCTCTGTAAAGTGCCAATGCCTATATAAGCTGCACTACCCCCTCCCATGCGGGGGACGATCGATCACTTCTCATTTCTAGTCTTAGAGCTGCTCTGGGAGAGAGACCTTCGTCTACCTCTAGCCTCCCCGAGCAGCCGGATACAGCTCAAGGAGCACCATTGTACTGTGTTATCTTTTATACACTCTAGAGCGAGTAGGGGTGTTACCTCCATACGAGGGCCTTGAACTTGGGTACGTCGCTGTGTCACTCGTGCCCATACCCGCATCCGGATACCACCTTAGACCATTGCAGGAACCACTCTCTTTAGCCATCCTATGGCATATGCCGTGACGATACCACGACATTTGGCGCCCACCGTGGGGCAATCAGCGTCTTCGGCCGGTGTCTTCATCTGGACGGGCCTCACCATCACCACCGGCGAGCGAGTCGCCGCTTGGTCTGGAGATTCGGCTCCTCGACTTCGTCAGCGACAACGCTGGCTGCTTCGCTGACCGGCCCTTCCCAGCCGGCGGAAACATCATCTCCTTCGGTGGCCACGACGTCTACGTCGCCACCGTTGCACCACCGCGCTACCCGCGCCAGATCCTGCGCTGTGCAAGCCCTCCCCTTGGAGCCGACGCCAGCCACAACATCGCCAGCCCCTGCGTCGTGCAGGAGGTCATGGCAGTCGGCGACGATGCCACCGACAAGACCACGCGTGTCCGCGGCCCCGTCCTGGAGCGCACCGCAGCAGCCGGGGCATCCAGCTCGGGCCCAAAAGCGCCACCACCACCGTCCCGGCTGGACGAAGTCCGGGCAAAGCCGAGCTCTCCGCTCACAGCCGGAGCCGATCCCTCCACCGTCGAGGCGGACTTGGAGACACACCGCCAGCTGCTCCTCAAGCAGGCTGAGGAACTGGCTGCTGCAAAGCGCCAGCTAGAGATCACCCGGCGCGAGTACGCCCACGCTCATGGCTTGACGCCATGCGGCGACAACCCTAGCCGAGCCGGACGAATCCGCTGCAGGGGAGGCGCCTTAGGCGCTGAGATCGACCGCGACGACACGGAGGAGCCAGCTCCTTCCATGGAGCTGCCGGTCTACAACAACCCCGACAAGAACATGCGCGCGGCAAAAGCCGCCACAGAAGAACTGAGCCGCCTGGAGGGCGAAGAGCTGCGCCGCCAAACAGAGCGGGCAAAAGAGCTGCTCCACATCGCCACCAAGCAGCATGCCAATCCAAGGTACGCCCCAGGTACAGCCGGCAACCACAGGGACGGCCCCAGGGACACGACCGAGTCATCCTCACCCGCGCCGAGCCGGCGCCGAGACTCCCAGGCCACGCACAACAGCTCAAGCCGGACAAGCCGGCTGAGAAGCGGCGCAAGCGGCCGCAGCCGGCCTCCACCAAGCTGGAACCAGGAGCACGACTCCGAGCAGGCGGCGCCAAGGCGCCCGTACCGGCCGGCTCCGGAAGCATCCGGCGCCCGCCAACTGGCCCACTCCCGGTTGGGTCCCCGCATCGAGCCGGCAGACGCTCGAGACCGCCTCGACCGGCTTGTCGAATCCCGCATCGCGGAAGAAGAAGGCCCAGCCAGCCCCAAGTGCTTTGGTCCGCGGATCCTCAACGAGCCCATGATTGACGGGTTCACGCTCCCGCGCGACACGCCCAAGTACGACGGCACCGCCAAACCGGAGGACTAGCTGCTGGACTACACCACAGCAGTCGGCATCGCCAAAGGCAACAAGCGCTGGGCCGTGCGCTACTCCCCTCTAATGCTGGTCGGCTCCGCCCGCACCTGGCTCAACAACCTGCCAGCCGACAGCATCAACAGCTGGCTGGACTTCGAAGAAGCCTTCGTCAACAACTTCACCGGCACCTATCGCCGGACGGGTCGCCCCCAGCAGCTTGAGATGTGCAAGCAGGGCCCGGAGGAGACGGATCGCACGTACCTGACGCGCTGGTGCGAAATGCGAAACTCCTGCGAGGGCGTGCACGAGATCCAGGCGGTCAGCTTCTTCATGGCTGGCTGCCGACACAACACCATGATGTGGCACAAGCTGCGCCGCAGTGAACCCAAGACGATGGCCGCCTTGATGGCCATTGCCGACAAATATGCACTGGCTGAGGAAGCCAGCAAGTCCCCAGCTGAAGCTTCGCCGGCTGCGCCCAAGCGCGATCACCACAAGCCGGCCGAGCACAAGTCGGCCGAGGGAGCCTCCCATGGAAGCCGCCGCGACAATTACCGCGGGAAGAGGCACATCGACCAGCCGGACCGCCGGTACGGCTCCGCCCATGTGGCGGCAGTGGCAGACCAGGCGGCCGGAGGAAGCTGGCGCCAGAAGCAAGACCGGCCCTGGAAGCCGAAGTACACATTTGAGTAGATGCTCGACTCGCCGTGCAGGTACCACCGCGGCAAGAACCCCTCCAACCACACCACCCCCGACTACCACTTCACCAAGCGGCTCAACAACGGTGAGCCGCTGCCGCCTCCACCCCCGCCTCCACCAGCCGGCGGGCCAGGTGGACAAGCCGGCGCAGAGAACGCCAACCTCGAGCACTACGAGGCTAACCAAGTGCACCATGGCCGGTACTTGGCTGAGGATGCCACCTACATCACCTTCACCACCGAGCCGGAGGACAGAACGAGCCAGCAGAGCCGTTCCCTCGAAGTCAACGCGGTCATACCGCCGGTCCCCCAGTACCTCAACTGGTCAGAGCAGGCCATCACTTTTGATCTCCGCGACACACCGGCTGTCCTGCCTAGGTCGGGCAGCTACGCCATGGTCCTCGACCCCACCATCGGCACGAGCCGGTGCAGCGTGCGCTTCTCACGCGTCCTCATCGACGGCGGCAGTAGCATCAACATCCTCTACAGCGACACAACCCGCAAGCTAAGCATCCAGGAGGGCGAGCTGCGCCCCAGCCCCACCATCTTCCACGGCATCGTGCCGGGTCATTCGTGCCAACCGATTGGCCGAATCACGCTGGAGGTCATGTTCGGCAAGCCGAACCACTTCCGCACAGAGAAGGTCGAGTTTGAGGTGGTGGACTTAGTCAGTCCCTACCATGCGCTCCTGGGCCGGCCGGCTCTGACCAAGTTCATGGCGGTGCCCCATTACGGGTACCTGAAGCTGAAGCTGCCAGGCCCAAAAGGGGTCATCACCGTAGCCGACGACTACCGCCGCTCCATGGAATGCGCCACGCAGAGCTCCAAGATGGCTCAGACGCTGGTCATCGCTGCCGAGAAGCAGCTCATCCACGACACCGTGGCCATGGCCAAAGCTGCGCAGACAGATATGCCGGCTGTAGGCAACCCGGCTGAGACGACTCACTTCCAGCCGGCGAACGACACGAAGAAGATCCTGCTGGACTCGGCGCAGCCAGACAAGTTCGTCACCATCGGTGCGGCTTGAGCAGCAAATAGTAAAGCGAGCTCACCAGCTTCCTCCGTGAGAATTGGGACATCTTCGCATGGTCTCCAAAGGACATGCCGGGTGTGCCGAGGGAGTTGGCTGAGCACCACCTCCACGTCAGGCCAGAGGCCAAGCCGGTGAAGCAACCCCTCCGCCGCTTCACCGAAGAAAGAAGGAGGGCCATTGGTGAAGAAATCGCCCGGCTCCTAGCAGCCGGCTTCATCATGGAAGTACTGCATCCGGACTGGTTTGCAAACCCAGTCCTGGTTTTGAAGAAGAATGGCTCCTGGCGTATGTGTGTCGACTACACCAGCCTGAACAAGGCGTGCCCGAAGGACCCCTTCCCCTGCCGCGCATAGATCAGGTCATAGATTCGTCTGCCAGCTGTGAACTGTTGTCTTTTTTAGACGCCTATTCAGGCTACCACCAGATTCCTTTGAATCTGACTGATTAAATAAAGACTTCGTTCATTACCCCGTATGGGGCTTATTGCTACACGACTATGCCATTCGGCTTGAAAAATGCAGGCGCCACTTTCCAAAGGTGCATGCAAAAATGATTACAAGAGCAAATCGGCATAAATGTTCACGCATATGTGGATGATGTCGTTGTAAAAACCAAGGAGAGGAATCCTCCTTGATGATCTGAGAGAAACCGTCCAGAATTTCACCGGTTGCCTGGCCTCCTTGAGCCGCTTCGTCAGCTGGCTGAGGGAGAAGGTGATACGTCTCCAACGTATCTATAATTTCTTATGTTCCATGCTAGTTTTATGACAATACCTACATGTTTTGTTCACACTTTATATCATTTTTATGCATTTTCCGGAACTAACCTATTAACAAGATGCCGAAGTGCCAGTTCCTGTTTTCTGCTGTTTTTGGTTCCAGAAAAGCTGTTCGGGCAATATTCTCGAAATTCAACGAAACAAAAGCCAAACCTCCTATTTTTCCGACGGACACACGGAGCCAGAAGGGCAAGCCAGGGGGAGGCCCACGACCTCCACACCATAGGCCGGCGCGGCCAAGAGGGGGCGCCGCCATATGGGGTGGGCCCCTCGGGCACCCCCTTGCGCCGCCCTTTCGCCTATTTATTCCTTCCGTCGCAAAAACCCTAAATATATCAGTCATATTCCACGAAGGGTTCCGCAGCGCCGCCGCCATCGACGACAAGTTTCGGGGACAGATCTGTTCCGCACGCCGCCGGGACGGGGAATTGCCCCCAAAGTCATCTCCATCGACACCACCGCCATCTTCATCGCCGCTGCTGACTCCCATGATTTGGAGGGAGTAGTTCTCCCCGAGGCTGAGGGCTCTACCGGTAGCTATGTGGTTCATCTCTCTCTCCCATGGTGTGATCTTTATGTGATCATGAGCCTTGTAATCTAGTTGAATATGTAGATGTTACTCTTGTCTATTATGCACTCTAGAGGTTATTTTAATATGAACTCCGGAGTCACTCTCCACGGTGTGATGGTGACAGTGTGCGCATCGTGTGTGATTCCTTTATGACGTTGTGGAGCTTGTTTACTCCGGCTTGAGGTGTGCTTTTGCAGCCCTACACAATGAATGGTGTTTGTTATCCAACAAGAGAGTGTTTGAGAGTAGCATTTATTTATTCAATTATGTGATCATTGTTGAGAGTGTCCACTAGTGAAAGTATGATCCCTAGGCCTTGTTTCTAAGCATTGAAACACAACAAGTTTGCTACATGTTCGCTTGCTGCCATTTTTATTTCAGATTGCAATTACTACTTATAATCATCCATATTACTTGTATTTCACTATCTCTTCGCCGAACTAGTGCACCTATACATCTCAAGTGTATTAGGTGTGTTGGGGACACAAGAGACTTCTTGTATCTTAATTGCAGGGTTGCTTGAGAGGGATATCTTTGACCTCTACCTCCTGAGTTCGATAAACCTTGTGTGATTCACTTAAGGGAAACTTGCTGCTGTTCTACAAACCTCGCTCTTGGAGGCCCAACACTGTCTACAGGAATAGAAGCGTGCGTAGACATCAAGGCTATCGCCGGGAGGTAAGGTAAAAGGTATTCACATCCTCCGACTACTAAGCTATTTCCTAGCACGCTTGCCGGTGTGTGAGTGCTCGAAGCTATTTCCTTTAGATTATGCAATTATATCTTTTTGTTTCTTGTTTTTATTTTACTAGTTAGGCTTAATGGAAAACAACAAAAAAATAGAGATCTTTATGAAATTTATATTGAATTAGGAAATGATGCTTTTAAAGAGAAAATTAAAAAACCTATGGAAGTTTGTCTGCATAATAGTGCTAGTAATGTTATTAGTATAAATTTTTTGGACACCATTATTTTTAATGCTATGGAAAAACCCAAGCTTGGGGAAGCTAGTTTATATAAAAATAATCTTTTTTGCTCCTCAGCTTTGGATGAAGTATTTTGCCTTGATAATGCTTTGTCTCCAATATGTGGTAATTCGAATGATGCTTGTGATATTCCATATCCACCTGTTGAAAGTATTCCTTTTAAAATACCTATGAAAACTGTTGAAAGGGTTATGAATGATCAGTATGTAGGGGATGGATCAGTCCATCCAAGTGTTCACTCGTCTAAACTTACAGAACTTTGTGAGTTATTTGAGATTGCAGGTTTATTAAGAGAAAATGTTATGAGGAAACTATTTCCATTGTCACTTAAGGACAAAGCAAAGGAATGGTATAGGCTGCTGGATGAACAACCATCGAATTGGAAACAGCTTGAATCTCTCTTTTACTCTAAATTTTATGCACTTCATGAAGTGCATCTAGATAGGAATCACATTTATAATTTTTACCCTCATGATGGAGAAAACATTGCTCAAGCTTGGGGAAGACTAAAAACATTAATACTCAAATGTCCTAACCATGAGCTTTCTGAGGAAATAATGGTTACTAATTTTTATGCAAGGCTTTCAAGTCATTACAAGAATTATGTAGATGCATGTTCACAGGGTTCTTTCACAAGTAAGAAGGTTGAAGCTAGATGGGATCTTCTTGAAAGAATTCAAAGCAATACTGAAGATTGGGAGAACGACAAAGGTAAAGAATCAGGTATAAACTATGAATATGAATGCATTAAGTCTTTCATTGAAACTGCTGGTTTTCAAAAGCTTAGTGATAATTATGGTCTTGATTCTCAAATTATTGTTGATTGTTGTAGAACCTTTGCTTCTCATATTAATGTTCCTAAAGAAAATTGGGACGTGTATCATGAACCTTTCAAAGACACTTGCATGGAAAATGAAATTGTTGTTAATGATTGCAATAAACATGCCCAAACTTCTGAAAATACTATTTCTTATAAGCATGTTAATTTTTGTGGAATGCATAGACCTTGTGGAATTAATCAAATCGAAGATAAATATTGTATCCATCATAGGAATGAAAAAACTAGAATGTGGTACAAGGCTCTAAAAGATCTTGGTGAAAAAGTTTGTGACCTCCATCCTTTTATTTGTGAACTTTGCTATGAAGTGGGTCATTTTAATTTTCAATGTTCTGGTCATGATGATAGTATTTCGAATTTAATGAGTACTTCAAGTCTATATTGTGATAACATGATCACTCCTAATCAGCATGATGAACTTAATTTATTTTTGGGATGTGAAGAGTTATCAAGAAAAATTTCTTTGTTAGATATGAGTGATCTTGATATGAATAGTGTGTTGCATGGATGTTATCTCTATTGTGTAAATAATTGCCATGCCAACACCTACATACAAAGTGTTATAAAGGATGGGACTTTACCAAAATATGACAGGACTAATATGTGTTTTGTTCTTATTAATGAAAGAGAGGTATCCTCCCAAGTTTCTTCTATTGTTTCTAATAATAAACCAGGTTATGTGGAGAAGCTTCCTTTCAAGCCTCTCCCTCCTAAAGAGGAAAAGAAGAAGAAGGGAACGAAGAAGAAGAGGAGTAAAAGGATAGAGGAAACGGTATCTTCTCCCAAACTTGTTGCTCCTATTACAATTGATACTTATAATTCTGAATTCGATGATTCTGAACTTGATGATGAACCTATGCATGTTATTTATATTAGTGATCATGATTGGGAAAAGCACACTTCTTTTGATATTGAAGGTCTCTGGGACACTAATTCTGAAAATGATGATGTTAAGAATTGCCATAGTATTAGTACTATCCATGTTTCTTCCCATGATGATATAGAAAGCTCTAAGCTTGGGGATAAGGTGTTTGAAAATCCTTTTGCTACTGATGATTATATGTTTGATACATCTCCTTCTAGTAACAATGATGGTATGTTACAGATGAACACACTTTGGAAGATAACTATTCTATTTCTTATGATTATTCTATGCCTCCAATTTATGATGATTATAATCATGGATGTGATAGTTTTACTCCCACTATTACTAATAAAATTGATTATGCTTGTGTGGAGAGTAATGATACTTTTATGCATGTGGATCATGATAAGAATGCTTTATGCGATAGCTATACTGTTGAGTTTATCAATGATGCCACTGAAAATTATTATGAGAGAGGGAGACATGGTTTTATATATCTCAATAATATTAATTCACCTCTCTTTTTGTTGAAAATTTTGAAGTTGCACTTGCTTTGTCTTTCTATGATAGTAGCTTCATGCTTCAATAATTTGTTTTCTTACAAGATTCGTTTGCATAGAAAGTGGGTTAGACTTAAATGTGTTTCGTATTTGCTTTTTGATGCTCTCTTATATTCAACTCTCATCTTTATAAGAGCATCATGAAAATTATCATGCCTAGCTAAAAGGCTTTAAAGAAAAGCGCTCTTGGGAGACAACCCATTGTTTTATTTATGCAATTTTAGTTTTATTTTTGAGTCAAGGTACTGCCTAATACTGTAGAAATATCTTTGTATCTTTATTTTCTTGCATTGTTGTGCCAAGTAAAGTCTTTGATAGAAAGCTGATACTAGATTTGGATTTCTGCGCAAAACGGATTTTTAGCTGTCACGAATTTGATCTTTTCTCTCTGTATAAACATCTTAAAATTCTGAAAAAATTCATGAGTAATTCTCAGATATGTACGCAACTTTCATTCAACTGGAGCTTTTCCATCTGAGCATGTTAAGTGCCTCGAAAAAATTCATCTTTACGGACTGTTCTGTTTTTGACAGATTCTGCTGTTTATTTCGCATTGCCTGTGTTTGAGTGGATTTCTTTGCTCCACTAAATTTCTGTAGCCTTGGGTAATGTCCAGAAGTGTTGGGAATGATTTTGTCCTTGCTGAACATGTGAATTTTTGATTATTCACTAACCCTCTAATGAGATTGCTTTGAGTTTGGTGTGAAGGAAATTTTCAAGGATCAAGAGAGGAGGATGATATAATATGATCAAGAAGAGTGAAAAGTCTAAACTTGGGGATGCCCCGTGGTTCATCCCTGCATATTTCAAGAAGACTCAAGCGTCTAAGCTTGGGGATGCCCAAGGCATCCCCTTCTTCATCAAACTTATCAGGTCACCTCTAGTGAAACTATATTTTAATTCCGTCACATCTTATGTGCTTTACTTGGAGCGTCCGTGTGCTTTTATTCTCGTTTGTTATTTTATTTTTCTGAATAAATCAGATCCTAACATGCTTGTGTGGAAGAGAGACACGCTCGGCTTTTTCATTTGAACAGTTGTGTTCTTTGTTTTATTTTTCATATTCATGGCGAAAACTGAAAGCCGCAGCACTTATACTTATTGTTATTTGGTTGGAAACATAAAATGAACATAAAATGTTTCATATTGTCTTGAATAATTTGATACTTGGCAATTGTTTTGAGCTCTCAAGTAGATCATGTTTAAGCTCCTGCATCATGTAGTTTAAACCTATTAGTGGAGAACTACCGTAGAGCTTGTTGAAATTTGGATTGCATGATTGGTCTCTCTAAGGTCTAGATATTTTCTGGTAAAAGTGTTTGAGCAACAAGGAAGATAGTGTAGAGTCTTATAATGCTTGCAATATGTTCTTATGTAAGTTTTGCTATACCGGTTTATACTTGTGTTTGCTTCAAACAACCTTGCTAGCCAAAGCCTTGTACTGAGAGGGAATGCTTCTCGTGCATCCAAAACCTTGAGCCAAAACCTATGCCATTTGTGTCCACCATAAGTACCTACTATGTGGTATTTTTCTCGCCACTCCAAAGTAAATTGCTTGCGTGCTACCTTTAAAACCTTTCAAAAATTCATTCCTTGTTTTTGCAATACATAGCTCATGGGAAAGTAGCCTAAAAAACTATTGTGGTAAGGAATATGTCGCTTGTGTATCTTAGTTCTTATAAGTTGCTTATTGAGCGGCGCTCTTTCTACTGCCTCGTCTACGTTACGTCTAGGGTTTAGGGAGGGCGACGCCGAGGCGATCGCGCGCCGCCACCCAGCCATGGACGGGAATGCTTCGGATCCCGGACGTCTACGAGTCTATGCGCGTCGGAAGGAGTCTAGGAAGGTCCAAACGCAAGGAAACCTGCAAGGAGTCCTTGATGCCCACGAAGGAAAACCAGATCGGATCGGCAGAGAGTCGGCTATAAAGCAAGCGCCACCTGATCAGGTATCAAACCACATCAAAAACCCTGACGCCCAGTTCACGATCTACGATCCGGGCGCCGATCCAATCTATACGTCTAAGCGAACCATGTCGTCGGCCGGCGGTGGGAGTGAAAAAGGGGGCTCCGGTGAGGATCCTGCCCACTCGAAGCCGCTTGTTGATGACGGGGCCGCTGCGACGCCGCTGGATCGTCAGTTGGCAGTTGTCAAGACCAAGGAAGAGGATGAGGAGTACGATGGGAACTGGCATGGCATGGAGGAGGACGGACGAAACGTAGGACCTGAAGCTCGCCTTGCGGGGGAGATGGACATGGAAGATGAGGTTTGCATGGAGGAAGAACCGGAGGAGATCGGGCCTCAAAAAGCGCCAGTTCAATGGCGCCTGCTGGCACGGTACTACTCCTTGAAGGCTGCTAATTACACGGTGATTTACAACCATTATAGGGAAGTTTGGAAGATCCGTGGAAAGATGGTGTTTGCGCCAATGAAGGACAACTTATTCATCATCACTTTTAACACTGAGGGTGACTATAGGTTCGTTGCTCGGGGAGGGCCATGGATTCATCAAGGTGTGGCTTGTCTGGTTGCCCCTCTGGATGACAGGGCCCAACCTTCGGAGGCAGTGCTGGACTCAATCCAACTCTGGGTGAAGTTCTTCGACGTGCCATGGAATAAACAGAACGAGGAGTATGGGAGACTGATTGGCTCAAAACTTGGGGAGGTGCAGGAAGTGGATGTCGATGCAGCTGGACTGGGATTCAAAGACTATCTGCGTGTGCGTATAGAATTACCACTCAACAGGCGCCTGATGGCAAGGTTCAAAACGACAATCACGGGACAGCCGAAGGCGAGAATCTATCCCATACGCTATGAGCGGGTGCCACACTTCTGTTTTCATTGCGGTCTCATTGGGCATGATAAGGACCAGTGCGAGATGAAGGATCGGGGCGTGCCGTCCTTGAACTATGATGCGACCCTCAGGTGCTCGCCGACGCGTAAGTTTATGCGCAGAACTATATCTGCTCCAGGTGGCCCTCCGGCGAAGCGTGGTCTGTTCTTCAGCACGCCCAATAGTAAGGGGAGCGCCTCATCGTTGGGTAACCCGAGTAAATCGGCGCAGATAATCACTGAGCCTGTGCTGCCCTATATCGTTGAACATCCTGAGACTGTTGACACCCATGATGGTTTCGAGGAGACTGAGAAGAGGACATCTGCAGCGGTGGAGCAGGGATTGGCGGAGACAGTAGACAAGCTGAACCTGAGGATGAGTAGGGAACAGCAGATGCCTGGGAACCAGGGAGGTACCAAGGGCCCAGTCATTCAGGAGATTGCGCCTGGGCAACAGGAACAGAAGCTGCCAGAGATGTACGTAAACCCTTTGTTCCAATCGCTGCTGAAGAAGCAACCGTTTATCCAGCCAGCTAGTAGCAGCTCGCATTCTGGTGCAAGGTCGAGTGACATGATACCACCGTTGAGAGGCTTGGATGATCTGGATTTCACTTATAGCAGTGCCTCGGATGTGTCGATGGCAAATGCAGATACAGTGCTTGGCAAGCGTGGAGTGGAGGAAAGTGAGGTGCAAGGGGAGAAGTTAGAGCTGTCCCTAGCTCTTGACTATGGAGGGCATGGCGGAGGAGTACCGAAGAAGGGCAAGACCACTGCGATGGTGAAGGAGCCGGAGCTGCAGACGCTGGGAACGCAGAATCCAGTGGCACAGAAGCACGGGAGAGTGATCCAGCTGGGGGATAAGAACAGGAAGAAGGCAGCGACCGGGCAAGGGGCTCCCGGCACACTGACGAGACCAAATGTGTGGTCTCGTCAGCAGCAATGAATTGCCTATCGTATAACTGTCGGGGAGCCAGGAATGCCCCGACAGTTAGAGAGCTGTCTACCCTTTCCCAAGTTTGGAGTCCACGTTTACTATTTTTGTGTGAAACTAGGCAAAAGAAAAATAAGATGCGTAGCATGCGTCATAGGTTAGGTTTAAAGGGTTTTGCTGGTCATAGTAGTGATGGTTTAAGTGGAGGGTTAGCTCTTTTTTGGCATGAGAGTCTGGTTGTAGAAGTTAAAGCTACAAATGAAAGAATGATTGATGCGTATGTGCGAGAGTCCCCGAATGCGCCGCAATGGCACCTTACTTGCGTCTATGGAGAACCCCGTGTCGAAAACCGTCATCTCATGTGGGATGCACTCCGTGCGATCAGAGCTGAGTCTGACCTTCCATGGCTTGTTGTTGGTGATTTTAATGAGGCCCTATGGCCTGAAGAGCACATCTCCGCCACAGCTCGCCCAGCTGGACAGATGCAAGCTTTCCGTGATGTACTTAATGATTGCCGTCTAACAGATTTGGGCTTTGCAGGGGTTCCTTATACCTTTGACAATATGCGAAAAGGAAGGGCAAATGTGAAGGTTCGCCTGGACAGAGCCGTGGCCACGATGGACTGGAGAGACATGTATGCTGATAGTAGGGTCCAGCACCTCGTTTCCCCATGTTCAGATCATTGCCCTATCCTTGTGTCCCTCACGAAGGAAGAGAGGGGAGCTAGGAGACCTAAAAAACGCCAATATGAAGTGCTCTGGGAGAGGGCAGCTGAGTTACCAGAGAAGATTGCGCATGCATGGATGGAGGCAGGCCCTAAGGGCGATTTAGCTGCAGTGCGCAAGGGTTTAAATGAGGTCATGACAGTTTTACAGTCTTGGAGCAAACGCAAGTTTGGAAACATCCTGCGGGAATTGGACAAAGCTAGGAAACAGCTTGAGCTCCTTATGTTAAATGGAGCGAGCCAGCAAGAAATTCGTAAAGCGTCTGATCATATGCAGGAAATGCTATATCGCGAGGAGCTTCTGTGGTTGCAACGCTCTAGAATTAGCTGGCTCAAAGAAGGAGACCGTAACACTCGCTTTTTCACCAAAAGGCAGTGTGGCGGGCGCGGAAGAATAAGATAAAGAAACTGAAGGATGATGATGGAAGCTGGCAGTCGACGCCATCTGATATGGAGAGAATGGCGACATCCTACTTTAAGGAATTGTTTACTAGAGATCCGTCCTTAAATTCAGATGACCTTGTGGGCTTGTTCCAGGAAAAGGTCACTCCAGAAATGAACGAGGCATTGTGCAAGGATTTCAGTGACGAGGAGATCGGTGACGCGCTCTTTCAAATTGGGCCGCTCAAGGCGCCTGGTGTAGATGGATTCCCGGCAAGATTTTACCAGCGAAACTGGGCGACGTTGAAAGCAGAGGTTGTCAATGCAGTAAAGGTGTTCTTCGCTACTGGAAGAATGCCAGATGGCATAAATGATACTGCCATTGTCCTTATTCCCAAAACAGATAATCCGGAGACTTTGAAAGATTTTAGGCCTATAAGCCTCTGCGAGGTGTTATACAAGGTTCTATTCAAATGCATGGTCAACAGACTAAGACCAATTCTTGGGGAGCTCATCTCAAAAAATCAAAGCGCCTTCATCCCAGGAAGATTGATAACTGATAATGCTTTGGTAGCTTTCGAATGCCTTCACTTCATGGAGCAGAATTCAAATCCGAATAAGCAGTTTTGCGCTTACAAGCTGGATCTCTCAAAGGCATATGATCGGGTGGATTGGGATTTTCTTCAGAAAACGCTGCAGAGAATGGGGTTTGCACACCGGTGGGTTGATTGGATAATGTCATGTGTGACCACGGTGCGGTATACTGTTAAATTTAATGGATCCCTTCTTGATGTGTTTTCGCCTTCCCGGGGACTCCGGCAAGGTGATCCCCTGTCCCCCTTTCTGTTCCTTTTTGTTGCCGATGGTTTGTCAGCTCTGTTAAACAAGGAAGTTCAGCAGAACACAATTGAACCCATCCGTATTTGCAGGCGAGCTCCGGGCATTTCACACCTCCTGTTCGCCGATGATAGTTTGCTCTTTTTTAAGGCAGATGTGGTTCAGGCTAACAGGATTAAGCAAGTGCTAGGAGATTTCACTGGGAGTACTGGTCAGCTCATAAACCCGGGGAAGTGCTCCATCATGTTCAGCTCGTCTTGCCCTCAGATTATTCGAGATGAGATTAAGAATGCCCTGCATATATCAGCTGAGGCGTTTGAAACGAAATATTTGGGTCTGCCTACCCCCGAGGGTAGGATGAATAAAGAGAAGCTTCAAAGCATACAAGCAAAGTTAGGGAAGCGGTTAACCATCTATGAGGACAATTTCATGACACAGGCTGCTAAAGAAGTGCTCATTAAGTCTGTGGCACAGGCGCTTCCAGTTTACCTCATGGGAGTTTTTAAATTGCCATATGGACTATGTGATGAACTTACTAAAATGATTAGAGATTTCTGGTGGGGTACAGAGAATGGCCAACGGAAAGCTCATTGGATAGCCTGGGACAAGCTCCTGCGCTCCAAAAACCAGGGAGGCTTAGGGTTTAAGGACCTTCGGTTGTTCAATCAGGCCCTACTCGCTCGTCAGGCCTGGAGGCTCATCCAATTCCCGGACTCTCTCTGTGCGCAGCTGCTAAAGGCCAAATATTACCCTAATGGCAACCTGATTGATACCGTCTTCACAGGAAATGCCTCATCGACATGGTTGGCGATCGAGCACGGGCTTCAACTTCTGAAAAAGGGTGTTCTGTGGCGGGTAGGAAACGGTACAAAAATCAGAGCATGGCGCGATCCATGGATACCATGAGGGGATTTCAAGGCTAATGCACCACGTCGGAGCTGTAGGTTTCGCTGGGTGTCGGACTTCCTGACGGCAACTGGGACATGGGATAGCCAGCGAGTAAATCATTATTTCTCTCCAGAGGATGCCGTTAAGATTTTACAGATAAAGACCTCAGCGAGGAATGAGGATGACTTCCTATCTTGGGCTCCAGAGCAAAAAGGTATCTATACTGTGCGCAGTGGGTACCGCCTTGCGTTTGAGGAACATCTTCATGGTCATGGCCTTGAAGCTACTAGCAGCCGGCCAAATGGCGACCGTCCAAGCTGGAAGTTGATTTGGAAGTGCCCGGTGCCTCCTAAGGTCCAGAACCTGGTTTGGAAAATTGGTCGCAATGACCTCGCCACGCAAGTGAATAAGCACAGACGAGGAATTAAAACTCCCCCGCTGTGTCTCATCTGTGGACGGGAAAATGAAGATACTTTCCATGTTTTCGTCCGTTGTCCGCCTGCCAGGGACCTTTGGAATGCCATGCGAGAAAAGTGGGACATCCCGGCGGATACTGAACTAAAGAACACGGGAACGGAGTGGCTGTTACAACTTATTCATGGCCTGTCGGAGGAACAGCGAGCTAGAACCTTCATGCTGGTTTGGCGGATCTGGTATGTGCACAACGAGATCACCCACGACAAGCCTCTGCCATCTGTGGAGGGTTCGCGACGTTTCCTGCTAAGCTACCTGGAATCTCTCATGCTGATTAAGCAATGCCCCGACAAAGATTTGGAGAAGGGGAAGATGGTTGTATCCCATGACAAGGGGTTCAAACGAACCCATGATCCAAGCGTGGGAAGGCAGAAGGAAAAGAAGAAGTGGATTCCTCCTAAACCGGGCGAACTCAAGGTTAATGTGGATGGGTCCTGGGCGCCTAGTGGAGCAGCTGGGGTTGGGATGGTAATCAGGAATAGTGAAGGCAATGTCGTACTGGCCGCTTGCCGTCAGTTGACTGGCTGTCAGGACGCTACAGAAGCGGAGATCACGGCGCTGGAAGATGGCCTGAAGTTGGCGCTACTATGGACGCACCTGCCTCTTACTATTGAGACAGACTGTGTGGTGGCGCTGGAGCTTATCAAGGGTGGTTCTCCAAATATCTCTGTCTACGCCTTCCAGATTTCCAGAGTTCGTGATTTATTAAGGGAAAGAGAGTGCAACTGCACGAAAGTGGATCGGTCGGCAAATTTTGTTAGTCACGGTCTGGCGCAACTTGGAAGAGTTCAAGCTAGAACGCAAGTCTGGTTCTCACAGTTTCCTCCTGAGATTGCTGAGGCCCTGGACATCGATTGTAACTCTATGAATGTGTAGTTTAGTTTTCTTTCCCCCGCAAAAAAAAAGTTGCTTATTGAGCGGTAACCATGTTATCTGGGGACGCCATCAACCTGTCACACCTTTGTTGAATATCATGTGAGTTGCTATGCATGTTCGTCTTGTCTGAAGTAAGGGAGATTTTCCATGAGTTGAAATGGTTTGAGTATGCATATTGTTAGAGAAGAACATTGGGCCGCCAACCAAAGCCATGTATCATGGTGGAAGTTTCAGCTTGGACACTCAAATCCTCAAAATCTCTTATGAGAATGTTATTATTGTTGAATGCTTAAAGCATTAAAAAGAGGAGTCCATTATCTGTTTTCTATGTTGTCCCGGTATGGATGTCCTTAAGTTGAGATCTATCAAAATCGAGAAATCAAATGCGATTTATCTCCTTGGACCTTTGTACAGGTGGCATAGAGGTACCCCTTTGTGACACTTGGTTGAAACATATGTAATGCGATGATAATCCATGGAAATCCGAGCTAATTAGGACAAGGTGCGGGCACTATTAGTATTCGATGCATGCGGCTTGCAACTTATAGGAAGTTTTATACATAACCCATATGAATTATTACTACCGTTGACACAATTGTTTCCATGCTTTCAAAATAAAAATCTCTAGCACATGAGTAATATCTGCTTCCCTCTGCGAAGGGCCTATCTTTTACTTTATGTTGAGTCAGTTTACCTACTTCTTTCTATCTTAGAAGCAAACACTTGTGTCAACTGTGTGCATTGATTCTTACATGCTTACTTATTGCACTCATCATATTACTTTGTGTTGACAATTATCCATGAGATATACATGTTAAAAGTTGAAAGCAATTGCTGAAACTTAAATCTTCCTTTGTGTTGATTCAAAACCTTTTATTGGAATCTATTGCTTTATGAGTTAACTCTTATGCAAGAATTTTTATGCTTGTCTTGAAAGTACTATTCATGAAAAGTTTTTGCTATATGATTCAGTTGTTTAGTCATTATCTTTTTGTTAGCAAACTATAGATCATTGCTTTGAGTCACTTCATTCATCTCATATGCTTTACAATAGTATGATCAAGATTATGTTGGTAGCATGTCACTTCAGAAATTATTCTTTTTATTGTTTACCTACTCGAGGGCGAGTAGGAACTAAGCTTGATGCTTGATACGTCTCCAACGTATCTATAATTTCTTATGTTCCATGCTAGTTTTATGACAATACCTACATGTTTTGTTCACACTTTATATCATTTTTATGCATTTTCCGGAACTAACCTATTAACAAGATGCCAGTGCCAGTTCTTGTTTTCTGCTGTTTTGGTTCCGAAAAGCTGTTCGAACAATATTCTCGGAATTCGACGAAACAAAGCCAAACCTCCTATTTTTCCGAGGGACACACGGAGCCAGAAGGGCAAGCCAGGGGGAGGCCCACGGCCTCCACACCATAGGCCGGCGCATCCAAGAGGGGGGGGGGGGGTGCGCCGCCATATGGGGTGGGCACCTCGGGCACCCCCTCGCGCCGCTCTTTCGCCTATATATTCCTTCTGTCGCGGAAACCCTAAAGATATCAGTCATATTCCACGAAGGGTTCCGCAGCGCCGCCGCCATCGACGACAAGTTTCGGGGGACAGAATCTCTCACGCCGCCGAGGCAGGGAATTGCCCCCGAGTCATCTCCATCGACACCACCGCCATCTTCATCGCCGCTGACTCCCATGATGAGGAGGGAGTAGTTCTCCCCTGAGGCTGAGGGCTCTACCGGTAGCTATGTGGTTCATCTATCTCTCCCATGGTGTGATCTTTATGTGATCATGAGCCTTGTAATCTAGTTGAATATGTAGATGTTACTGTTGTCTATTATGCACTCTAGAGGTTACTTTAATATGAACTCCGGAGTCACTCTCCATGGTGTGATGGTGACAGTGTGCACATCGTGTGTGATTCCTTTATGACGTTGTGGAGCTTGTTTACTCCGGCTTGAGGTGTGCTTTTGCAGCCCTACACAATGAATGGTGTTTGTTATCCAACAAGAGAGTGTTTGAGAGTAGCATTTATTTATTCAATTATTTGATCATTGTTGAGAGTGTCCACTAGTGAAAGTATGATCCCTAGGCCTTGTTTCTAAGCATTGAAACACCATTTCCAACAAGTTCTGCTACATGTTCGCTTGCTGCCATTTTTATTTCAGATTGCAATTACTACTTATAATCATCCATATTACTTGTATTTCACTATCTCTTCGCGAACTAGTGCACCTATACATCGACAAGTGTATTAGGTGTGTTGGGGACACAAGAGACTTCTTGTATCTTAATTGCAGGGTTGCTTGAGAGGGATATCTTTGACCTCTACCTCCTGAGTTCGATAAACCTTGGGTGATTCACTTAAGGGAAACTTGCTGCTGTTCTACAAACCTCTGCTCTTGGAGGCCCAACACTGTCTACAGGAATAGAAGCGTGCGTAGACATCAGAAGGCACTTCCCCTGTACCAGTTGCTCAAGAAAACAAATACCTTCGTCTGGACACTGCAGGCGGATGAAGCCTTCCGCGACTTAAAACACGTGTTGGCAACCGCACCCGTACTAGCATCACCGGCTGCGAAAGAGCCCATGCTATTGTACACCGCAGCCACCAATCGGGTGGTTAGCGTCGTCCTGGTGGTGGAGCGCAAAGAAGCCGGCAAGGAGCAGTCGGTTCAGCGCCCAATCTACTACCTCAGCGAGGTGCTTTCCCAGTCGAAGAAAAACTACCCCCACTACCAGAAGCTCACCTACGGTGTTTACATGGCGGATAAGAAGCTCAAGCACTACTTCCAAGAGCATCCCATCAAGGTGGTGTGCACTGCCCCCTTGCAGAAATCATCGGCAGCAAGGACGCCAATGGCCGGGTCGCCAAGTGGGCCCTGGAGTTGGTGGCTCATTCCATCCTGTACGAGCCAAGAACTGCCATCAAGTCGCAGGTCCTAGCCGACTTCTTCGTCGACTGGGCCAAGATGCAGTACCTGCCGCCTGTACCGGACTCCACACACTGGAAGTTGCACTTCGACGGCTCCAAGATGCGCACTGGCTTGGGAGCCAAAGTCGTCATCACCTCTCCAAAAGGGGACAGGCTGGACTATGTCCTGCAGATCCATTTCGCCGCATCCAATAATGTGGCGGAGTACGAAGCGCTCATCCATGGGCTCAAGCTGACCAAAGAAATTGGCGTCTGTTGGATCTTATGCTTCGGCGACTCCGACTTGGTCGTGCAGCAGGCTTCTGGCGATTGGGACGCGAAGGATGCCAACATGGCGTCATACCGCTTCCATGTCCAGCAGTTGGCCGGCTTCTTCGAAGGGTGTGAGTTCCACCATGTGCCACGGGCCAACAACGAGGCGACTGATGCCCTATCCAAGATAGGCTCAACCCGGCAAGCAATTCCGCCGGGTGTAGCTCTGCAACATTTGCGGAAGCCGTCCATCACACCGTCACCGGACTCGGATTCAATATTCGTGCCGGCTGACCCGGGGGCTTCTCAGCCAATCCCAGGGGCTTCTCAGCCAAAGTCGGGGGCTTCTCAGCCGAACCCGCCGGCTCCACAGCCGAACCCGGCGACCCTTCAGTCGAACCCGGGGGATTCTCAGCCAAAATCGGGGGCTTCTCAGTTGAACCCGCCGGCTCCACAGCCGAATCTGGTGACCACGCAGTCGAATCCGGAAGCTCCGAAGATGGAGGCCTTGATGGTGAGCGTGTTTGAAATAAAATGCGTACCATCATGGGCACAAGAGTTCCTCTCCTACCTAACAGATGGCATATTACCCGAAGATCGGGTCCAAGCCAGACAGATTGAGAGAAGGGCCAATGCCTACACAATCATCAACCACCAGCTGTACAAACGTAGCGTAAGTGGGGTGTTCCAGCGGTGCGTCGAGCCGGCTGAAGGGATTGAACTCCTTCGGGAAATCCATCAAGGAGAATGCGGACATCATGCCTCCTGAAGATCCATAGTGGGCAAAGCCTTCCGGCACGGCTTCTATTGGCCGACTGCGCTAAAGGATGCGGAAGAGATGGTGAAAGCATGCAACGGTTGCCAGCGTTTTAGCAAGCAAAGGCACGCACCGGCTTCCGCCTTAAAAACCATCCCCATCACTTGGCCGTTTGCTGTTTGGGGACTCGACATGGTCGGCCCATTCAGAACTGCCCGAGGCGGCATGACATACCTTTTGGTGATGATTGACAAATTCACTAAGTGGATAGAAGCCAAGCCGATCAAGAAGCTGGATGGCTCCACAACCGTCACTTTCCTCAAGGAAATCATCGTGCGATACGGCTATCCCCACAACATCATCACTGACAATGACACCAACTTTGCCCAAGGCATCTTCTCTCGCTTCTGTGAGGAAAAGGGGATCCGGATGGATCTGTCGTCTGTGGCACACCCTGAGTCCAACGGGCAGGTGGAAAAGGCCAACAACTTAATCCTAGCCGGCATCCGGCCCCGGCTTGTGGAGCCGCTTGAGCGAGCAGCCGGCTGCTGGATAGAAGAGCTGCCCTCTATACTCTGGAGCTTGCGCACCACGCCCAACCGCTCAGTCGGCTTCACACCATTCTTCCTCGTATACGGGGCCGAAGCCGTCCTGCCGACTGATATCGAGCACGACGCGCCAAGAATCAAGATATATACAGAAGCTGAAGCCAAAGAAGCTCGTGAAGATGGAGTCGACTTGGTCGAAGAGGCCCGGCTGCTGGCCGTGTCTAGATCTTCCATCTGCCAGCAAAGCCTCCGACGCTATCACAGCCGGAAGGTTCAGCTCTTAGCATTCCGAGAAGGAGACCTAGTGCTCCGGCTGATCCAACGGACAGCCGGACAGCATAAACTTTCATCCCCATGGGAAGGTCCCTTCATCGTGAGCAAGGCAGTAGGCAATGATTCCTACTATCTCATAGATGCCCAAGAGGCTAAGAAAAACAAGTCGAACAAGGCTGACGAGGAGACTAAACGTCCTTAGAATGTCAGGTTGCTTCGCCCATTTTACACTTGAGAGGAGGAATGTATGTATCCCTTGTATCCCTTTTGTAACCTGTGCTAATGAAAAAGCATGCGCCAAAAGCGCCAGTTTCAACAAGTTTTTTTTGTGTACTCTACTGTTTTCGCCGATTGGCTTGCACCCTATCACGCGGCCGGCTTAGTACCGTGAACCGGTTTCCCGACAGCCAGCTCCCGATCCAGCTACAGACCGTAACCCGGCTGTCCGGCTGGCGGGGGTAGATGCTTAAGGAGCCGGCACGCGAAAAAATGACTAAGGGAAAGAGTGAAGGCGAATTGACCTTTGTCCAAATTTTCATAAAAGTGTCGGCTGTTCAACTTGGCTCGTTCGACTGAATTACTATCGGCCTCACCCAACGGCACGCTCTTGATCCGGCGACGGACCGCAAGCCGGACGTATGATCGGCAAGAGCAAAGCCAAAGAGTGGGGCGGATGGGAAAAAACAAACGAACAGAGGGAAAACGAGTCGGCACACAAATGATTAACAAACACATTAAAGTGTGATTTCATAAAAAGGGATAATTATATTGTCTTACATAAGCACCCGACATCCCGGGGATTTAACGGCTTGTCTTGGCAAAAGAAAATTACATGCACAGATAAATCTACGCGCCGGCTGGAGGACCAGCCGAGGGAGCGTTGGTCTGGCCGGCCGCCGGGTCCGCCTCTGGCGCATCTGGTGCGTCCGCCATCTCCTCGTCTTCGGCTTCTTCTTCCTCCTCCTCCTCTTCAGGCGGATTCAGGTCTTCAATGAAGATGCCCTTGTCGACGAAGTCGGCGATGGCGCAGGCGCGGGCAAGCCGGGCGGTCTTGGTCTCCGCGTTGAGCTTGTCCTCCATGCCGGCTCGCCGGTTCTCCAGCTGGTCGAGGCTGACCTCGTCATACCAGGAGAGCACGAAGCTCAGCGCCATGTGGGGCCCAGCACGCGCGGCCGAATCCTTCCAGTCGAGGAAGCGGTCGGGCGCGGACTCGAGCCACTTGATGAGGTTGGCGAGCTCGCCCGGCAGTGTCTACGTGGGCCAAAGCAGCCGGAACAGCTCCTCCGCCGCCTTCCTGAGCTCCCAACCCAGCATGGTGATCGGCTCGACGCGGGCGGCCATGGACGCCAGGAAGTCATCCATGGAGAAGTGGGGAGAGCTCTGCTCGCCGGTGGCTTGCCGACGGGCCTCCCGCGCACTGCCGACTGCTGCTAGCGCCGCCGCCTGTGCCTTGGGGAAGGCCGCTGCAAAGATGAAGAAATGTCAAAAACCTGAAGATCCGGCTGACAGCAGCCGGCAGATCCCTGCCGACTGTATCACCCGCAAGCCGGGGAAAGAACTGAAAAATGCAAATTTTTGAAGTTGAAAAGGAAAGACTGGCGGCAGCCGGCTGAGAAACGCCTCCTGCCCCCAGCCTGAAGATGGAGATCATCGAAGTTTAAAAAGCAAAGACTGGCGGCAGCCGGCTGAGAAACGCCGCCTGCCCCTAGCCTGAAGATGGAGATCATCGAAGTTTTAAAAGCAAAGACTGGCGGCAGCCGGCTGAGAAACATCGCCTGCCCCCAGCCTGAAGATGGAGATCATCGAAGTTTAAAAAGCAAAGACTGGAAGCAGCCGGCTGAGAAACACTGCCTGCCCCCAGCCTAAAGATGGAGATGGCAAATGTTCAAAGTTGTTTCGGCTGCCGGTTACCCACTTAAGCCGGCAGTCGACAGCCGAAAGCCGGCAGGAAGAGGGAAAAGAGAAAAAAGCAGACTTACCCGCCAAGCCACGGTCAAGTGAGCTAATCTCCTCCACCCAGCGCTTGGCGGTGGCCGTCAGCTCGTTGGACTTGGAGGTCACCTCTTCGCGCAGCTCCAGGCGCTGCCGGTCCACCTCCTCCAGCCGCTTGCTCAAGTCGTCCACCTTCTCCTGCTCAACCCGTTTGAGGGAGTCAATCTAGATGAGGTGGTTGGCCTTGAGCTGGCGCAGCCGTGCCAGCTCCCCGTCGGTCTCGCGCCTTGGCAGCTGCCGCTTTGGCCACCTTCTCGGCCTCAACGCATTGTGCGCGGGCGACTCGGAGTTCCTCTTCTAGCTGAGGGACCCAGGCGGCAGCAGCTGCAAGCCGCCAAACAGAAGCCGTCAGCCGGCGGAACAAAGCAATAAAAAAGAACAAGTCAAAAAAAGCCTTACCCTTGGCAGCCTCAAGCTCGCACGCCATGTCGGCCCGCGCGATCTTGGCCTTGTGGTAGCTGGCCACGAGCCGGTGGTACAGGGCGGTTCGCTTGTCCTCGACCGCCTGAAAAAGAAAAGCTGAAAATAAGCATCCAAACGAAACCCGGACCGGCTCCAAGCAGCCGGCCCATGCCTCGGAGGGCTACCAGGAGAATACTAAAATTGCAAAAAGCAGCGCAGATGCAAACTAACCTTGCTGGCCGTCTCCAGCCGCGCCAGTCGCTTCTCGATCTCGGTGGTTGCGGCCTTGGCATAGGCGCGGAAGCTGGAGAAGAACATCTCCATGGACGCCCTCCCCTTGCTTCCTTCCCGGCTGGTCACCTCGCCGGCGTCATCCTGGCACCACTCCTTCTCCATAGTGCCGGCTGAGCCGAGGCTGGAGTCGGAGGCGGACACTACGTTCAGCAGCGAGGTGGCCGGAGAGACGTGGAGGCTGACCAGCGGCTGCGTCGGCCCCTCAGGCGCCTGCGTCGGGCCCTTCGCCTTCACCAGCGTCCTAGCGTCCGCGTCAGCCGGGCGATCCGGCTCCTGCCTCACCGACTCCTCCCTCCCCGGCTCCGAAGCTGGAGGCGGCACGGCTGGACCTGCCGGGCCGGTGGGGATGGTGGACTCTAGCGGCAGCACAGTGTCTGGGCTGCCGTCAAGAACGACAACGTCAGGCGCGGCCCTGCCGGCCCCGGCTGGCGGTGCGGCCCTGCCGGCCCCGGCTGGCGGCGCGGCCCTGCCAGCTCCGCCTGCAGGCTCGATAGGTCGGCTGCGGCGCGGGAAAAGGTCATCAATGGAAGGTTGGCCGGCGCGGCGAGCCCGCTCGCTCCGAGAGCCGGAGGCGGATGCACCTGGCGAAGGTGCAGCTGAAGAAAGACCCGCCCCCGTAGCAGGCGGCGGGATGATCGGTGGCATGCGCGAGCGTGGCGGAGGTTGCGGAGTCGGCTCCCTCCTTTGCCGCTGAAGCGGCGACACAACTCCAGAGGCCGGGCCGGAGCCGACGCCCTTGGAAAACTTGATGGCGGCCCTGGATCGAATAAACAGAAGAAAAGATAAGCAAGAAAGGAAAGAAAAGGAATCAAACAAATAACAAGGGGAAAAGCTTACCCGTCTGCTTCCGGAACCGCCTTCGGCTCCGCCTGCGCTGCTTCTTCAGCTTCGCCTCAAGCTGGGCGGTGGTCCGCTCGGTGGGCCGCTTCCGCCCCTTGGGCGCGGCCGTGGAAGACGCAGAGGTTGCAGGCGGCCTCGCCGCCAGCGGCACCGCGCGGATTGGTGCCGAAGAGGTTGGCATGTCCGCCTCCAGCTCCTCCTCGTGCGGCTGCAGGGAAGGCGGCGGGTCATCATGCCCGTGGGCGGCTTGATCAGCCGCCTCCGGGTTCTCGTCGTCGCCGGCTTGGTCAGCCGAATCAATGTGATCCGGCGTCCAATTCTTCAGCGCCAGGTCGCCGTCCTCAGCCTGCTGCCGGGCAAAGAGCTACAGACAACAAGCAAGCAATAAGACAAGCCGGCCACGCAGCCGCAAGCCGGCATCCAGCCAGAAGAAAGAAGACTTACCAGCGGCGGAAGATCAGCGCGGTGGTAGGGCTCCATCCCCCAGCCCCAGTTTTCCGCCAGCTTGGCCTGGGAGATGGAGTTGACCCGCTTGGCGACCTGGGCCTTGGTGAGCTCCAGCTTGGACGTCCGGGTCGGGTCTAACCGGCCGGACATGTGACAGATTTTGTGGGCGCGTGCCTGCAGAGGCAGCACCTGGCGCGAGGCGTAGCAGCAGAGGAGGTCGGCTGCGCACAGCCGCTCTTCGGCAACACACTCCTCAAGGAAGTTCCAGAGCATGTTTACCTCCGCCTCGGGGTCAGCCGGCTTGCAGTTGACGCCCCAGTTGAGCCGGGCAGTCGGCGGCTCCGGGTTGTAGTCCGTCAGGTTTATCCGGTCGAATGCCGGGCTCTCGTTCCTCACATAGAAGAACGTCATCTGCCACTTCTTCACCGAGTCGACCATCGGGATCCTCGGGAAGGGCGTGGAGGTGCACGAGTAGATGGAGGCGGCGCCGCAGGCTCGCAGATGGCCGTCGGCGGTTTGAGCCTTGAGGTAGAGAGCCGGTTCCAGAACTCCACATCCGGCCACAAGCCGGCGTAGCCCTCCATGAAGGCCACGTAGCAGCTCAACGTCACGAAGGCGTTGGCCGGCAGGTGATGCGGCTACAGCCCGAAGAAGTCAAGGAAATGGCGGAAGAAGGCCGAAGCCGGCAGCCCCGGCCCTCGATCGAAGTGCGCCCCGAAGACCACCCTTTCGCCGGGCTCCGGCTCCACCTCCTCCCCCGGAGCTCGCGTCACCACTTGCGGCGGGATCCGGCGGAGGCGAACAAGGCGAGCAATGTCCTCGTCGGTGATGAAGGAGCCCTCCCACGAGCCGCTCGGGTGAGCCATTGCCGCCGTCGAGGAAGACCAAGAGAAGGAAAGGGGCGAAGAAGAAGAAGAGCTCGAAGACGGGGCGCGCGGCGGTGATGTGCATACCGTGGACGGACGGGCCCCCGTGTTGCCGGAACTGCGGCGCGACGGCTACGGCTCGCCTGAGGACGCCAGCTGCGGCCGGTTGCAAGAAGTTCGCCGGAGATCCACCGGCAAAATCGACCGAGAGCAAAAAGCTCGAGCGAGCGGAAGAGATAGAAGGAGCAACGGCGCGAGGAGGAAGATGAAGCGTGGGGAGAGGCTGCCTCGATGCCGCCCCACCCCCATTTATAGCCCCCTGGCGGGCGGCCAAGTGGGGGGGGGCGTGGGCCACGACGCAGGATTTACTGCCCACGATCTCCCCCACGTCTCCGGCAGTTACCAGTAACCGGCGTGCCACGTCGCCCACTACCGCAGAAGATCCGGAGGGAACATTGATGTGACCAGGCGAGGCGACGCAACAGGAGATGCCGTCAGAGCCGGTCAAGTCGGGCGCAGGACCCGAGGCGGCGGAGACTCTGGCGTGCCCAGCTGCAGTCGGATAACTCCACCCAAGCCGGCCCATATTCTCCCAACGAGGCGG
The DNA here is from genome assembly GCA_030979885.1 of Lolium multiflorum. NCBI lineage: Eukaryota > Viridiplantae > Streptophyta > Magnoliopsida > Poales > Poaceae > Lolium > Lolium multiflorum. Next base: position 86,112,961 of record CM061751.1, read on the forward strand.
AGATTCTTCCTACACTTATAAAAAACAAATCCGCGAATATAAGCGGCGTCCGGCTCTAGAGCAGCCGGATGGAGCAAGCCGGATGAGGGTGCAGCCGGCTGAAGGACAATTCTCAGTCGGCCCCTCGGGTGCTTTCTAAAACAAGATTCATGGGATCGAAGACTAAGCGGCCAGGAAAATCTGCCCAGGTCCTTCTCTACGCATGACCTTGCCAGCTTCAGGGGCTAATGTCGGGGGGGAAGACCCCGGGTAGGGAAAAAGACAAGGAACAGCTGGCTCAGGGCCGGCTGGCCCGCGGCAAAGGCCGGCTGAGGAGCAGTCGGCTGGAGCCGTGGCCGGCTGCCTTGGGAGCCGGCTAACTCAAAGTCTACGTCGGCCTCGCCATGGCCGTCTGCGCTATGGCTGGGCCGGCTTCTACATGACATATTCGACTGGGTTTGTCTCTCCCCTGACCGGCTCGAGGCTGGCGGGCCTTGCAGGAGAAGGAACCGGAAAGGTGATCCGGGTGCAAAGGTCTACGCTGACCTCATCTCCCGTAAAGCAAGGGGCACTGTAGAGGAACAGTACCCCGCCTCTGACTGACCATCATGGCTGGAGCTGCGCCGTACTGCTACAGGGTACCGGCGCCGACCGAGACGCCTCTCCAACGATGCTTGGCATGTCTTGTCGCCGTTGACTTCGGCAGAAGGACAGATAGGCCTCAACGCCTCAACGGTGCTGACGCAGGCACCTCGGGAAGGAGTAGAAAGCTGGAGCCGGCGGAGCCGGCCAGTAGGTCATAGGGGCTTCTCTGTAAAGTTCCAGCGCCTATATAAGCTTCACTATCCCCTCCCATGCGGGGGACGATCGATCACTTCTCATTTCTAGTCTTAAAGCTGCTCTTTTTTTTCGAAAGATCCAGCAATTGCTGGCATACATTGATAAGCAGAGGGAAACATACACAAATGTCGCCCGAATGAAAGTACATCCGGAAACGAACAGAAAAGAGAAAGAAATGGAAAAAAGAGACTATGGTGATGAACCAGCCACCCTTATGGCACTAATTCGTCACCTTGCAACGCAAAACCACGGCCCTGCCTCATAGAGCCATGGTCGCCAAGCTTCCGAGGCCGCCGCCTCGGCTTACAACCGCCTTCCGGGGCCGCCGCCCCGGCATCCTCTGCCCAGACCACGAAGCCACCCCACGGTCAGCTGCAAGCCCGTCGCACCACGAGGGTTGAGAAGCTCCAAGGCGACGCCTTCAAGAAGGTAACGGCGTTTCCGTCGCCGCCGCCCGCTCCAAAGGAGCTTAGGTTTTCACCCGGAGAAACACAAGCCACCCGCATCGGTAGAGGATCACAACTCCCAAACGACGCATTCAAGAAGGAGAACGACACCCTAGGGCGCCGCCGCCGTCGGCACCTAAGTGCGAGGCTTTCACCTGGAGCGCGATCTCGACCGCCAAGCCCAAGGGCCTAGGCTAAGGAGCAGCAGAACACGCAGCGTGGCTCCATCGCCGACCACCAAACCTGACCACATGCTGCAGTAGTCGCGTCACCTCACGCCGCGACGACGAGACCATGCTGGCGGGAGGCCAGAGCTGCCCCTCCGGAAGCATGACCACCTATCCGGGGCCGCCACCCCGGCTACCTTGCTGCCGTGCAGCAGCTGTAGCACCTCATACTGCAGCCACCCGCACAACACCACCAAGCCAAATCTGGAGCTGCTCTGGGAGAGAGACCTTCGTCTACCTCTAGTCTCCCCGAGCAGCCGGATACAGCTCAAGGAGCACCATTGTACTATGTTATCTCTTATACACTCTAGAGCAGGAGTAGGGATGTTACCTCCATACGAGGGCCCCGAACCTGGGTACGTCGCTGTGTCACTCGTGCCCATACCCGCATCCGGATACCACCTTAGACCATTGCAGGAACCACTCTCTTTAGCCATCCTATGGCATATGCCGTGACGATACCACGACAGTTCATTATGTTCTTTTGTTTCTTTTTGAAGATGATCAAGGCTTAAGCTTGGGGATGTCGATGGATGTGAAAATTGACATCATTCTCCGCGTTTAAATCACATTTTAAGTCAAAGAAATAACTAAGAATCTCTCTAGCCTTGCTACTAATGACTAATTATTGCAAAAATATGCAATCTCTTGTTTTAATTTGTGTTGTGCAGGAAGTCACACTTTTAAGACGAAATCAGGAGCATTTATGAAAAAATAACATGTTGGCTACACAACCATGCAAGAGACGCTTCCAGAGCATTTAACGACCAGCAGTACGGGCGAAACCTGCCCGTACCATGTGGCGTCGGCTTCGCAGGTCAAACGCAACAACTTTTATGAAGGGACCTATATATTTCGAGACTCTAGCCTCCGCGCAGAGAGCCACCATTCTCAGATTGCATCACAACACCCCCAAAGGTGATCCACAACTTCACCATCACCATTGCTCATCATCTCCATCCCCCATCCTCTCCATAGCAATAGTCATTATCTTGTACTTGAGATTCTTGTGATTTGGCGACCATTGTAAGATTATTTTATTTCAATCTAAGTATTTTGCACCTAAATTTCTGAAAAGTGCGACCATCATGTGTTTTTCAATTGCAAATGTATATTAGCCTCCCCATCTTCTTTTTTCCATAATTATCTATGCGACAAATTTTCTTTCTAATTAGATGTCAACAAATGTACATCTAGGATAAAAATTTAGTGTTTAAAGAAACCCAAGTGTGTCTTTCAAATAACAGAAAATAAACTTCCAGAAGCATATACTTAGCAGAGCAGAAGATGGACGTTCTACGTGCACGTACCACTATACTTTGTTCAAACTTGATCAGCCTGTTATTCCGGTTTCACTCCCATCAACACCTGCTTGGACGTTTAGGCATGCAAAATAGGAGGCCGTCAGTATTTCGTTACGGTTATTTCGTCGGATTTTCGCTTAAGGGAGAAAATAATAAAAAAGAATTTTATATTTTCTTAGCTAAGGGATGATCTCCTAAAAATACGAGGCTATTTTCTCCACTGTACAATGTGTCTTGTTTCTTCTCTTGGCAACACAATTCCCACTAAATTTTAATTAATTTGTATTAATTGATAGGGATGACAATGAAAGATAATGGATTGATAATGGATTGTATCGTTTTTTATTTAATCTATTCTACATGATATGGACGGCTAAGAGAAGATATTTTTTTCTACCACTGTACATGCCCTTACAGCTGATGCACCATGTCATACTAGCCAGGCAGAAGCCATGCAGTGTGCCACATCAGCACGCCAACAAGTCACATTCGAAATGATTATGCATTCTTTTTAGCGGCACGACTAATTTTTCACGGAGCTACTTTCTGTCCACGTACGCCGGCGCTTCAGATGAGGATTGGCCTAGCTGGTACGACAGGCTGCACTCTGCTCTTCTTACTGCCGACCTCTATTCAATCTGAACCACTGGGCGGACGTCGGCCGTTGAACGATTCTACCTTGCTTGCCCTGCAGGTTTTGGCACCGGCGCCGGATCTGTAAATATTTTCACACCTGAACCGATCAATGCATTCGTGCGTGCTTATGATCGGGTCATAGTTACGTTTTACTCTTTTCCCAACCTTTCTTATGGCATCTTCCCGAGCAGCTCTGTGTGAACCAGGGCATTGCAATTAAGAGCCGGTTTGGAAGACAAGAATCTCATCTAAATTTGCAGGAAATTTGAAGGAGACAATTCATATTTACACAAAATCGCTAAGAAAAAAAAGCTCTTGCATCACATTACTAGTGTATATGTGTAAAAGGAGCCGGCAAGGTTTTGGTGTGGGCCCTTTTATGAACAGAAAATTGAAAAATAATAACATACTATATAAGATTAAAAAAATACGGCATAGATCATGCATAGAGAATGTATACAGGTATATACATGTCAAGTTTGAAGTTAAAATACGTAAGGTCTGTAACTTATGTGAAAAAAGAAAAAATGTTCAAGTAACAATATAAGTTTCTAGTTAAGCTGCTCATAAACTAGATCCATAAAACTCACTCAGCTAATGTTTTTTTTCTATAATTGGTCTCTAAGTCCAAGTAAACGATAAAGGCTAGTCCTCTTGCCAGCCCCGCCACCTCCTTTCTACCGAGTATGCTCTACTTGAAAGAACATATTTATCGATAAAAAGGTGCATTACTATATTCACAGCTACAAACTGAGCCTAATTTGAAATATTTCATATGTATGTATCACTTTGATGTTGTGGGATCACTGGCTTCTTGCTCAACGGATTTCTTTTTTTTTGAGGTAAGAACACATATATTAATACAGCAGCAGGCCGCCTCATTAAAAACCTTCCAGCCCCCGTAGGTACCCTGGTAAGGAAAAGAGTGCGTAAGAAACCTGCTGCCAAAGAATTACACAGTGTTCATACAATCAAGCGCGATCAGGTCCTGAACGCAGTCAGGCGCTGAATCTCGCAAACAATCAGAGAAACCTGATTTACCAAGCTGAGCTAGAACATGGGCAACCCCATTACAGACTCTATCTACTTTAACGATGGAAATGTCTTGGAAAATCCTCAGAAGTTCGCGAATCTCCAAGATGGAAGTCCAGCAAGCTGAACGTTCCTCCAGGTCGCTTGATATCGCATGCACGGCACGTAGGCAGTCTGTTTCAATTGTAGCTGGCCAACATTGTAGTTGCACTACTTGGCGAAGCCCATGGAGACAAGCAGTAACTTCAGCCTCCTCCGCACTCCCACAATCAGGGACAGGTTTCCATTCAGTAACAAGAGGGAAGCCCCTATGATCTCTGATAATGATGCCAATCCCAGCCATCTTTGACGATGAATCCCACCCAGCGTCAACATTAGCTTTGACTGCGCCGGCCACTGGGAGGATCCAGGAAGTTGTACCACCGCCGATGTCGTCGCCTTCCCTTACCACTGAATTGTGGTAATTAACCAGGTACGGGACAGACGCAGATACCGACGCTTTACCATCGCCATGCACTATATTGTTTCTGTGATGCCAGGACCTCCATAGAAGGAAGATAATCTTGGGTCTCTGGTCCTTGGGGGCATTGTTCAGAAGGGTGAATATCCATTCCTTATGATTTTCTCTAAACGATACTTCAGTTGGAAGATTCCAGTGATCACGAAGTTCCTCCCTTAGTGCTCGAGGCAGGGTGCAGGCAACCAGGGCGTGGTGGGCATCCTCAGCCGTACACCCACATATAGTACAGGTGGGGGAGACCGTATTGATCCGCCGACTTAAGTTTAGGCGGGTACCAAGTGAATCAGAAGCAACCCTCCACGCAAAAATCCTAAGCTTGGGCGGCACATTTGCTTTCCAGATGACATCCCAGATCTTCCTGTCCCCAACAGCCTCGGTACTGGATTGACCTGTGTTGGTGCCCTGGCTTTTTAGTTGGAGTCCGATACGGTATGCCGAACGGACACTAAACAGGCCATTATTTTCGCCACTCCATGCAATGAAGTCATCCGTCGCACGTTGTGGCAGCTTGATAGTGAGGATCATAGCCGCGTCATGAGGCAAGCAGTACTCCCTAACAGCAGCTTCGTTCCAGGTTCTTGTTTCCTGATCAATCAACTCCGAAACCCATCTCCGTCGGGTTGAGCCTCTCCTGCCATCCAATTTCAACGAGCCTGGTCTTGGGAGCCAGTTGTCACGAAAGATTTTGACACTTGCTCCATTTCCAATACGCCAGATAATCCCCTGCTTTAATAATTCAAGGCCATGAACAACACCCTGCCAGGTCCTAGACTGATTCTTAATGAAAGCAGTGTCCAACAGATGCCCAGACGGGTAGTACTTCGCCTTCAGAAGCTGTGCGCATAAGCTGTCAGGATATTGCAATAATCTCCAGGCCTGTCTCGCAAGGAGAGCTTGATTAAAGATATGTAGATCACGAAAACCAGTACCACCCTGTGCCTTTGGTTTAGTGATTTTATCCCAAGATAGCCAATGCATCTTCCTCTTGTTCAATTCATCACCCCACCAGAAATTGCGAATGATTCGCTCAAGGTCATCCACAAGGCCAATGGGGAACCTGAATACACCCATGGCATAGGTAGAGACAGATTGCAGCACAGACTTGATGAGAATGTCCTTCGCTCCCGACGACATATACTTCTCTGACCAATCACTAGCATGCTTAGAAAATTTCCCTTTGGTTGATTTGAACTTCCCCTTTGACATTCTTCCCTCTGGGACAGGCAAGCCTAGATACTTCTCTTCAAAACAGGTAGTCTCGTATTTCAAAATTTCTTTGATCTCATCCTGGGTCGCCGCTGAGCATTCATCCCCATACAGTATAGAGCATTTGCCTAAGCTCACCAATTGGCCGGTACCTTGCTCATAGCGGTCCAGGATGCTCTTGATGACGTTGGCTTGTTGTACAGACGCCTCAAAGAATAGAAGACTGTCATCGGCAAAAAGTAGGTGTGATATACCCGGGCCGCGGCGACAGATATGGAACTCGCGAAGGGAGTTGGACTCTATTTCCTTTCGAATGAGACAAGATAAACCATCAGCAACAAACAAGAAAAGATATGGCGACAGAGGATCACCTTGACGGATACCGCGAGTCGGAGTGAAGGAGTCCAACATATTCCCGTTAAAGCGAACAGAATAGCGAACAGTGGTGACGCATGCCATAATCCACTGAATCCATTGAGTATGAAAGCCCAGCTTCGCTAAAACCCCTTCCAAAAACCTCCAGTCAACACGGTCATACGCCTTGGCCAAATCCAATTTGTACGCACAAAATTTCTTCCGAGCTGCTGATCCTGTCTGGATCGAGTGAATGCACTCAAAGGCTATTAGAGCATTGTCTGTAATTAACCTCCCAGGAATGAATGCACTCTGGGTTGGTGAGATCATGTCCTGTAGACAAGGTCTCAATCTATTAACCAAGCACTTGGAGACCACCTTAAAGATAACATTACAGAGACTAATGGGGCGGAAATCCTTGAGAACCTCAGGGTCATTATTTTTGGGAATTAGAACAATAGCCGTATCATTAACCTCATCAGGTAAAACACCAGTAGAGAAGAAATTTTGCACAGCAGCAACTACCTCGTCCTTTAGGAGATCCCAATTCCTCTGCAGAAACCTGGCTGGAAAGCCATCCGGCCCTGGAGCCTTAAGGGGGCCAATTTGAAAGAGGGCGTCACTAATTTCCTTTTCTGTAAATGGTGCACAGAGCTTATTATTCATCTCAGCATCAACACAGCTTCTCATAGTATCTAGAATAGGAGTCGGATTTATATTGTCCTCCTGAGTATAGAGCTTCTGGAAAAAATCTCGTGCCATGTTTTCCATCTCCGCAGGATCCGAGGTCCAAGTCCCATCATCTCTCCTCAGTCGATGAATTCTGTTTTTCCGACGTCTCCATGATGCTCGCCGGTGAAAATACTTCGTGTTTCGATCGCCCTCTCTGAGCCACGCAATCCTGGACCGTTGCATCCACATGATCTCCTCTCTATAAAGGAGTTCATCCATTTCTTTCTCAATACCAATGCGTGCAGCTCTACTAGCTTCATCCGATAAGGAACGGAGATTATCTAATTGGCTCCGCTTCTTGTCTATTTCCTTGGCCACCGACTTAAAATGCACTTTCTTCCAACTCTGGAGCTCACTCATCATGTCCCTCAAAGTCGATGAAACGTCACCCAAGTTTGTTCCTGGAATCCTGCGAGACCAGGCGGCTTCTACTGCCGCAGCTAGGGAAGGCTCCCGCTCCCAGACTACTTCATATCGTCTGATGGGGTTAGATGATCTGCAGCTAGGTGATTCATCCGCTGTCAAAAGAATAGGACAGTGATCCGATCGGGATGATGGAATATGCCGCAGTCTATGCTCTGGGAAAATAGCTGACCATGCTGGTGAGGCAACCGCTCTGTCAAGCCGAACTTTGACATTTCGTTCCCCCTTCTGTCTATTGTCAAACGTCCAGGGAGTTCCAACGAACCCAATATCATGTAGATCACAATGTGATAGTACTTCCCGAAAATCCATCATTAGGCGTTCTGATCGTGGTGTCTGTGAAAAATGCTCTTCTTGCCACATAGCCTCATTGAAGTCACCCATCATCAACCAAGGGTTATCTGATCTATGTTGCATTTGTCTGATTTTGGTCCACATGTGATGACGATCACTAGCCTTAGGTTCCCCATAAACAAACGTTCCCCGCCACAGATGATCATAAGGGCCGCCGCTAATGTGCACATCAATATGACGTTTACTGAAGGATAGTAGATCAACAGACACCTCTTCAGTCCAGTAAAGGGCCAAACCACCACCCTTTCCATCACCTTGCACATGGAAGCATTCCTTCATACCAATTCTATATCTCAGATTTTGAACTCTTTCCTTGCTTTGCCTAGTCTCGCAAATAAAAACCAGGCAGGGCTTATAAGTCTGTACCAGACAGACAAGCTCTTGAACAGTCGCGGGGTGCCCCATTCCCCGGCCGTTCCATCCTAGTGTCGACATTAGGCCCGGCGGTCCTCCTCTAGGGAGGCCGCCGATGTTGCCAAGTCCTTTGTTGCTATAGTTTTCCGTAGTTTTGTACGCTCACGAGGGTCAGAGTATGCCGGAGGAGGCGGTGGAATCCCTCCCGGGTTTTCCTCAGCATTAGTGTTGCTTGACTCTGAATCATTATCAGTATGTTCCCCATCAAAGATCAGAGCTTTCCTTGCCCCCATAGTACCATCCCCATCCTGCTCCATCGGGACTTCCTTCAAGGGACTAGAGGCTGTATCCTTTAGATCAGAATTTCTATCCAACAAAGCATCATCAGAGGATCGTTTACGGAGGTTGGAGGTGGAGCCTCTAGTCATTCTCCCTCCCCTGCCTCTCTGGTTGAAAGGACGTGGCTCAAGGGTTGGTAGGTTAGCACGTCGTGTTGCGAGCATGAAATCACCATACTGCAGCTCCCTGGCTGTCCACACTCCATCACCGCATTCTTCATGGTTGTGCCCAATCAAACCACATCGTTTACAGAAGTATGGGATCTTCTCATATTTAACAAGCAGCCTCTTCTTACCTTCTCCTTCGACATTGAGTAACACAATTCTGGATAAAGGTTTTTCCACCTCAATTAACACGCGGAGCCTCACATAGTTTCCTTCATAGAACAATTTAGGGGACATCTGAACCTCTTTTGTTTTGCCGATACGACGGGCAAGATCATCAACAACTTGTACCTTCCGATATAGCTCAGGTATCCCATGAATCTGAGCCCAAACAAACAAACCACCAAAAGAGACTTTCTCTGGAACTTCACGGCCATCGTAGTCCTCAATGAGAACCGCCCATCCTCGGAACGTCCAGGGACCTTGATGAACAACTTTCTTCCAATCTCCCAGACAGTGCATATGGAAAACGAAGAGGTTTTCCCCCGCTTCACGACAGATCGGTTCCTTGGATAGGTTCCAGATTGCTTTCATCTTTCCAAATAAGGCCTCAGCACTAAAGGATCGTGTCGTATGAACCTTACCGATCGCCATCCAGCGAGCATCCTTCTGGAATTCTTTGACCTCATCCGCGCCGATCACCACATCATCAAGTTCGTCATCCCGCAGATCCAGGTTGTTGAGGAGATCGTCAAGATCTGGTTCAGTTTCCGGCATTGCCGGCCTTGCACCGGCGTCAGAGCTTGAAGCCATGACGCAGGGAGGGGTTTCTGCGAATCTGTCACACGCCGGGGAAGGGGAAACGGGGTGGAGGGTTTAAGGGACAGGGAGGCGGAGGTGAGATGGAGACGGACTTAGAACGGAACGATCTCACGGCGGCGGCAGGAATCGCCTCCGGAGCCTTGAAACCCTAACGAGGAGGGTAAGTCTTGGGTAGAATATATTCAATGTTCAAACTGCATGATTGACTGTTTGGAGATCGCGCCTGTTATTTTAGGACCTGCTTTGCTCAACGGATTTCGCTTCTGCACTTTTTACTATTTAACGATATAGAATGTTCCATTTTCTCTTTTTTGGGTATGCCGCATTCAAGATTATGTTTGAGATTCCTGGCTGTTTTTCACCTAGAGCCATGTTTTTCTAGCTATTTTCATAAAAGGAGCTACTATCTTGTGGACGTGTCCAGCAAGGAGTTTCCTAGGGGATGTGAACAAGCAACGACAAGTGGGGATGGCAGAAGCAACTGTGTGGTATGCTTGACTTTTTTTTTTCAAACCATTCTTGTTTTAGCATATTGTTCGATTTGCCTTGACCTCTACGGGTCATTTCTTTTGTACTCGTAATAATTTGGAGTGCATTTTTCAGTATCTGTACCATCTCTTGTAAACCAGTTGCCCATGTTATGAATATGCAATCTTTATTGGAAAAAAGCATGATGGAAATTAAGATTTAGCTTCCAATCTTCAAGTTGTGTATCGTAGGCTCGTAGCTGCGAACAAGCGTCATGAGTGACCTGGTTAGCGCTCGCCAAAACGAGCGGCACGTTGTCCCAAAACTGATAACAAGTTTTCAGCCATTCTAACCACATCATAATAATCTGTTTGTCATTTTATATAATTTTTTGGAATGAATGTGTAAAAAAACGAAAATGTCATTCATTTGCTCAACTTGACACGACAAACTACCGCATATAATAAAGACCAAGCTCTTGTAAACCTCAGACCCTTTTCACCGGCACAAAGAAAGTGAAAATAATTGTTTAATCGCGAATAGGCGGCAGCAATACCGTCGCCAACACCGTCACGTCGACCGGTCAACCTCACGACCCCGTCTTCCTTCCTTCCTTCCTTCCATCCCGTTGCCCCCGTCACCTATATATGCGATCGCAACCCAAGCAAAAGCCTTCTTAAATGGTTATTGTGACTTATGGCAACCTAACCGAATCCTAGAAACTAACCTACCCTCTCTCATCTCCGTCGCGTCGTTGACGAGCCTCTCCGGCGACCGGCGATGCTCCACAGCGTCGAGTTCCTGTGCTCCGTATTCGTCGCCTTCGCACGCCTCGTCCACGCGCTCATGTCCCTCTGCTCCCCGAGGTCGGCCCTGCAGGCCATCGCCGCCGGTATTCCGCCGGCAAGGGCGATCAAGAAGGTGCGCCCTGTCATGGCCGTCGCGGTCACCGCGCTCCTCGACGATGCCAGTGACCAGCTGCTGGCGGCGCAAGCCCCTCCGGTGCTCGTTCTTCCTACGTTCAAGTCGACGGCGAAGAGGCCGTCGAGGCTGGTGATACCGCCGCCCGTGGCCCACGCCGGCGTCAACCCGTTCGGCGAGGCTGCTTGCCGGGAGACGGAGGTAGCGGCGGAGGTGGAGGCGCAGGGGGAGGGGTTCTGGGTGGCGAGCAGGAGAGGCGTAAGGCATGCGATGGAGGATGCCTATGGCGTGATCACCGACGGAATTGCTGGAGACTCCCAATTGGTAAATACTGCATGATCACTTCATTTCATTATTTTAGCTTCACAAAAACTACCCCAGCCTGTAGAAAGAAAATCTCAAACTAGTACTACTTCAGTCAGCTTCGTTGATTTTAAATGGGGAACTTTAATGGTTATCAATAGGAGGGACTAGTTCTTGGAATGAAGCCTGAATCAAATGAGTAGAAGAGGAAATTTTTTTTGAACTGGTAGAATTTACGGACAAAGAAATTGCGTACTGAACTCCCATCCCCAATACTGAACTATTGTGCCAGTGGCATTTCATTCTCAACAAAAAGCATGCTTTGAGAAATGTCATTACATAATAAGTATTTTGATGTTGGTTTCAAGTGGATTAGTTTTGGGAACAGTAATTGAAATACGAAACAGCATCAAGAATATATATGCCTTATTGCTAAATCTCAATTGACAATTCTAGGTAATGTAGAACCGAAATCTGTCTGCCAAGCATAAAAATAGAAAGAAAAAAATAGATTTATAGAAAACATGGTCTCAATTTTTTTTTTGCAAACATGTAGTTGTTATTCACGATGTGGAAGTTCAGATTTAGGATTGTACAACTCTGTTGGACGAACCTGGATAATTTTAAGTCGACAGGAAACTATAGCTAATTCCTGCGGAGAATGTATTTCAGTTTCATCTTAGGAAGAAAATTTTGAGTGCCTACATTTGAAATGGATTCAATTGGCGCGCATGACTGCCAACATACATAATGTAACCAAGTTTCAGCATCAAACCCAACAAAGATGACTATTACCTGGTAATATATTCAATAGGGTCTTTGTCTAAAAAAAATATGCAACTAGCCGTGATCAATGTTGGGACAATAAGCTCCATCACAACAACTGAACCTCAGCAACCGGCACCCCTTACCCCCCACTAGTTGTCCTCTAGCGATGAAACATAGACCAGGATTGTAAGCAATTAATAGACAAGAAGATAATGTGTAAATGGATTGGTAGTGGAACAGACACGTACTACCTCTGTTTCAAATATAAGTGTCACAATGTATATTGTGTAGATGGATAGGTATGTAGAAAAAGCTGCAACACTTATTTTGTAACGGAGGGGGTATTTGTGTCAAAAAAAAAATACCTGTGAAGAAATTTCAAAATGAAACTATTTTCTACGAAATTTGTGAAACAAATTCAGATAGTACCGAGACCTAAATCGAAACATTGCTAAATCAAGTTCTCTAAAAACATTTGTTTTTCGGAGAATATACGCAATAAATTAATGTTACACAATTATTACGTGTGCAACACAAACTAGGACAGGATAAAACGAAAACGTTGAACGGAATGAGCAAAGAAAAGAAACAAATAATCAACCCGGCCGGTCCATTGCTTAGCGAGAAAACTTCCAAGCTTAGACCATTATTTCCTTTCAGAAGATTATCTATACATTTTGGCAGTACACATTCACAACAATTTCAGCTTTGTTCTGTTAATATATGTTGCAGTCCTAACTCCTAACCCAGCGTACGACCTAGCAACATTAGTTAACTGAGAATCTGTGAACTAATTGCAGGCGTTCTACGGTGTGTACGACGGGCATGGCGGCAGGGCCGCCGTTGACCTGATCGCCGACAAGCTGGGGAAGAACATCGTCGCCGCGCTGGCTGCGCAGCTGGAGCTGGATGTCATGGCGGCGATCAGAGCCGGGTATTTGGCCACGGACAGCGAGTTCCTCAGCCAGGTAGGCGCGCATGCACATCACAGCTAGATTTTCTTCGTAGTCACCAGCTGATACGTACGTGCGTCGACGTCTCGGTTAATTGGCATGCAGAAGCAACATGGGCAACTAGTGCTTTCCGTTTGACCTGTTCTTGGCTAGCTGCACCTTTTGAACGCTTCAAACCTTTCCCTTTTGTTGTTGTTACGTGCGAGTTGGACGACGGCGATGGCTTAGCTTGAAAGCTGTGTGCGCGCCTTTATTTGACTCGTCTTGTTGATGCCTTAATTTGTCCTACATGATGCTGATGGGAGCTGCCGTGTCGCTTCTGCTGCATGTTGTTGCTAGTTGGTTAGCCCACATCGACCAGCTTGATCCCTGGGTCGAACCGTGCAGATGCGTGCACGCTAGGTTGTTGTTCACGAGTGTAGTAGATCGATCATCTTTTAGCACCTGAATGTTTTTTATACTACTCAATCCATAAAAGCATGTCATAAATTTGTATCTAGACGTTTCTTTAGTGAATAATTTTAGACAAATCTCCAACATCTTTTTTATGAACGGAGAGATACTAATTCTAAATCATGATTCATAAAAGATAGTACTCCTTATGTCTAAATGATCATCCTTGCGATATCTCAATCAAGATTATATCAGACGGCTAACATCATCTACTATTTAGAAACAAAAAATCTGAGACCACTGCTTAGGTGTAGACAAAGAGTCATGTGGTAAAATAAAAATGGTGTAGACATGATCCTCACTCGGAAGTGCATGCATGTTTTTTTCTTGCTTTATGAACATATATTTGGAATGGAGGAACAATGTATTCATAAATTTCATATTCATATGCTTGCTGAATTAATTATGTTGATGTGATTATAATCCACGAATAAGGATCCCTTTATTATTATTTCAACCAGTATGATGGTTCAAGTTTTTCTCGTGAAAACACTGAGTCAAATCAAATTTCCTAGTTCATTTACTTAAGGGCTGCAATTGAAGAAGGATCTTAGCATTTACATGTGGTTCCTTAGTCGGGGGGGGGGGAGAAGGCTAATGAACAAAGAATGTATTGATTGACGTCAATTAAATCCGTTAAATCCGGACAGAGGAAGTACTATCAACAGATGTATGACATGCACGCTTGCAATGCAGGGCACGCGAGGTGGTGCTTGCGCGGCAACGGCGCTGGTGAAGGACGGCGAGCTCTACGTTGCCAACGTGGGCGACTGCCGCGCCGTGCTCGGCACCCGCGACGGCATCGCCAACGCCTTGACGTCCGACCACACTCCCGGCCGGGAAGACGAGCGGCTCCGCATCGAGAGCTCCGTACGTGACCAGTATACACATATATATGTAGATCAGAAAACCATTCGTTCTTGCAAAAATTCAGGAGTAACACTGATTCTGTATGTTGTTTTCACGCAGGGCGGGTACGTGAGCCGGGGCAGCGGCGGCGTGTGGCGGGTGCAGGACAGCCTCGCCGTGTCGCGGGCATTCGGCGACGCTGACATGAGGCCCTGGGTAACCTGCGAGCCGGAGGTGACACGGCTCCGTGTCACGCCGGACTGCGCCTTCCTCGTCCTCGCATCCGACGGCCTCTGGAGCAAGGTGTCCAACCACGAAGCCGTAGAAGCCGTCGCCAGGAGCAGCGGCGGTGGTAATGCCGGCGTGTCCATGGACTCCTGCAAGGAGCTGGTCGCCATGGCAAGGAGCAGAGGGAGCAGGGACGACATCACGGCCATGGTGGTGGATCTAAAGCGATTCCTTCGATAGAATCGCCTAGCAAATTAAAATCACCATGTGAATTTTGCGGTGATCAACTAGGTACGTTGTAGGCCTGCCTTCCGAAGAGATTGCATAGGGCTCCTCGGAAAGTGCAGATGATTAGATCGATCGATGTGTAAAGAGTAAATTAGTATATGTGGGCTTGAGAGTGACACCAACCGTAAGCCCACCATGGGACGATGGAGGACCGTTGCTGAGGAGCTTGAGAGTTTTTATCCTCGCCGGTCTTCATGGACAATGGACATCATCGGCAATGATGTTATCTTCTTCAACAACCCCTTATTTTCGAATTTTTGCAAGCAAGCTTGTTAGACAGGTCTATAGCGATGTTGGGGCTGCTGCGTGCCTAGATGAGGTGCCCCTGTGATTAAACTTGTGGCAATTGCCAATCTCCATCGTCACGAGAGCTATGGTGGAACCATGACTAGTCGGCTTCGAACATTTCAGGCCTACGGTCTTGATTGCACTCTTCCTTCGGTTTTAAATTGCTTTTATGTCTGATTACCCATTTATATTGTACCACTATTTGATGTTCTCTCTTTATCTTGTAATATGAGTCATATATATATTTATAACAGTAAAATGCACCGAAGATCCTATGAGTTTCGAAGATTCCTTACGTGGATCCCGATTCTTTCAACTTGTGCAGCGGTAGTTCTATTTCTAAATAAGTTGTGCACAACTGGTCCTAAACAGGTTTGACCAGTGGTTGACCGGTGCCACGTAGTCATTTTTTAACAAAAAAACCCTTAGATAATTATCTGTTTTGAGGAGCTCTCACCGACGTTCCTTGCCTTCCTCTTGTTAGATATATGTATAGGTTCTTTCTTATACCCTTCTGTATACCGTATGACTTGTGTACGGATACAATACGAACCATGTATAACTCTATCCCTATATTAACACGAAACCGTACCGAGTCCAAGGTACGTTCCACGCCACAACTTTGTCATGGTATCAGAGCCAAGAGGTTTCAAGTTCAAGACCCTGCTCACGCAGTTTTAAAAACAAAAGAAAAAAAAAAGATTTCTGCGGCCTGCACCAAACCTACGCTAAGGACTAAAATAGCCTAGACGTGAGGAGGAGTGTTGAATATAAATACACTGCCTAGTCTCTTTCCATCAGTTCGGACTTTTGGTTCAATTGGCTAGTGCAGCAATCTTTCATGGTATCAGAGCCTCTCTCTTCCGTGACCTAGCTGCCAAAACCACACCGCCGCCGCCGCTGTATTCAGCCGCCGCCGCCAAGATCAGTTGCCGCCGCTGTACTCAGCCGCCGCACACACACCAAGAGCAAGCCAAAACCAAGCCAAACCAAGCCAAAGCCTGCCGCCGCTGCTTCTCAAGCTGCCGCCGCCATAAAACCCTAGATCAAAACCAAAGCCAAAAATCCCAAGACAAGAAATCAGCCGCCGCCGCAACTTACTTGCCGCCGCCGCCAAAACCCTCAGATCGTCAAGATCGTGTCGATGGCTTCCTCTTCAGCTATGGTGATCGCTGCAGCTCTTGGAGCCCCTCCCACTCAGTTGTTGACGCGGGAGAACGTTCTCGTCTGGAAAGCACTCGTGATCCCTGCGCTCCGGGGTGCCTGTGTCCTCGATCTTGTTGAAGGTCGTGACAAAGCCCCGGTGGAAACCCTTGATGCCGAAGATGCTGACAAGCAGAAAACTACGGTCATCAACCCTGCCTATGCGACTTGGATCGCCCGAGATCAACAGGTTCTACGTTGGCTCGTGAACGCTCTGTCACCTGATGTCCTTGCACATGTTGTCGGACTTGAGTCCTCCGCTGAGACGTGGACGGCCATCAACGCCCATGTTTCCGCCTCATCGAAGTCTAGGCTGCAACATCTGCGCACTGCCCTAGTTGAAACCAAGAAAGGTGACATGACTGCCGACAAATTTTTCTCCAAGATGAAAACAATTGCTCAAGAACTTGCTGCTGCTGGGAAGCCCGTTGATGATGATGAACTGGTCTGGTATGTGCTAAAGAATCTTGGTGGTGCTTACAACAATCTCATCACCGCAGTATGTGCAAACCCCAATACCACCCTCTCAGATTTGTTTAGCCAAGTACAAGCTTTTGATCGCATGCACAAGATAGAAGAACCAGACACTTTTACTTCCTCCGCTAGTTTGGCTCGCCGTGGAGGAGGTACCCCGTCTCGTGGACAGGACCGGGATCGCCAGGATCGCTGGCGTGATGATCGTCCGCGTCGTCGTGATGATGATGGGCGTGGACGGGGTGGAGGTGGTCACCGTGGTGGCTACCAAGGACGTGGTGATGGGGGAGGCTACCAAGACCGACGCCGTGATGATAATGGTGGGTGCCGTCGAGATCGTCAGCCCACGCGCTATGTGGACACAACCTGTCAGATCTGTGACATTCATGGTCACCCCGCTAAAGACTGTTGGTGGCGTTATGGTGATGATCGTCGTGATGATCGACGTGACAATGGTGACCGTGGACACAAGGAAACTCACAAGGATGCAAACTTTGCCTCTCATGGTGATACGGGGTGGCCTATGGACACCGCCGCCTCAAGACCGACAAGCCCTCCTCGTGGTCCAATGACACGAGCTCGAGCCCAAGCACTACGCCAAGAGGTGAATTCGCTCCTCTCTACCTATGACTTTGACACCCCCTTGGATGGCTTGCTACTTCATGCAAATACCCTATGTTCAATCAGGTACATCGACCAAGACACAAGCCATGGAGACCAAGGCGTTGGAGAGAGAGCTGGAAACGATGAAGACGGAGCTACGACACGAGCCGGAACTTCCGCCCCCGGGACCGGAACTTCCGGCCAGATTCCTCAAGATGCCCCCAAGATGCCCAGCGCGCGGGAAAAAGCATCGGACCGGAACTTCCGCCCGAGGGACCGGAACTTCCGCCCGGTCGGAACTTCCGCCCAAGTTCCGCCCAAGCTCCGAAAGTCCACGAAAAGGCCCCTGGATGTTACTGCAAGGAAATGACGACTTTCGGAACTTGGCCGGAACTTGGCCGGAACTTCGGCCGGGCTGGCCCCAGGCCGGAACTTCCGCCCCTGACGGAACTTCCGCCCAAGATGGCCGGAACTTCCGCCAGCGAACTTCAACTGTGACACTTTTTAGCATGTAACTTAACTCTTCGCCCCCACCTATAAATAGCCTAGTTGGCTCAGATCTGAGATAAGACTTGAAAGAAAACCTGAGCTTAGCTCACCCTTGTGGGAACCCTACCTAGATCTATGATCTTGTATCCCCACCCGGGCTCCTTATCAACTCGTGAAGATCTCTTTGGCGACTTCTACCGATTGTTTGATCTTTTGCTTGCACTTCTACCTTATTTGGTCTTTTGCTTGCACTTCTATCAAGCGTTCCGGTCTTTTCGCCCTTCTAGATCTCCCGAGCTTTGATTTGTCGATCTCTTTGCGGGACTTCTACCGGAAGGTCTTTTCTGCAATCTCTATCGAGTTGGTGTTTCGAGCCAACGAGGGAAAACTCGAATTGTGTGCGTGTGTGTGTTGTATCCCGCGTTTCACGTGTTCATCGCGTTCATCCACCTACCCCCACGTATCCCTTCAAATCCGTGAAGATCGGGCACATCCCGGGCTTAGCCCTTATCATATGGTATCAAGAGCTCCTTGGTTGCCACGGATTTGACCCCCACACCCACCAATTCCACCAATTTCGCCCAAAAAATTTTCCAAATTTTTTCCCCAAATTGGCCTTGGTTGGATCTTGCGATTTGTTGAGTTTTTGGTGGTTTTGGTCCAATAGAAACTTGTCTTTGGTGTTGATGCAATTCCCCCACCTTCCCACCGCTCTTAGTGCCAAATTTTCCACGAATTCGAAGATTTTTGGCCCGGATTTCCGCCCAAATCGAAGAACAGCCCGCGATCTGATTTCCGGAAGTTCCGCCCCGAAGACCGGAAGTTCCGAGACCGGAAGTTCCGCCCGGAAGGACCGGAAGTTCCGCCCGGGGACCGGAAGTTCCGCCCCTCAGGACCGGAAGTTCCGCCTGGCCGAAATTTTGACAGCTTTCTTCGTTTTTCGTTTTGGCACTAACCCTTTGTGTTTGGACTTCGTTGTGTGTGCCATTTCAGCTACCACAAAGCTTCCGCAACATCAACAACGACGACGGCACCCCGAGGATCCAAGCGGTTCATTTGACACCTTCCACCATAGCAAGTTCAACATCGTCGGCCACCGTCATCAAGTGGTATAACTTGCCCCCTAACTTGTAGCCTAAGCTTCCTTTGCGTACCTTTCCTATCGAGAGTGGCTTTCTAGTGTTGCGAAGCATTGCGCAAGCGTCCCGACCGTGAGGGTGTGCGTGTGTTGAGCAAAGCTACGAAGCAAGCTCGTGTGAAAAGATAGGCAAAAGAAGTGTGACATACTTACATAGATAGTGAGAAAAAGAAAGCTTCTAAGCATACAAAAAAAAAGAGGAGAAAAAGAAAAAGAAAAAGAGTGTGAGTGACACCTATACACAAAAGAGTCCAAAGCTTATAAGCAAAAGAGAGAAAAGAGAAGAGAGGCGTCTTGCGCAAATCTTGTTGCTTCTCAATTTTGCAACCAAGCCACGGTCTCTCTTGCGTTAGCGTGACACCGAGCTAGTAGTCTTCGTTAGGACCAATTTTGTTCGTGCTCATTTTCCGTCGCGCTAACCCCATTTTGTCCCACGTGTGTGTTCCACCTTGTGTATGCCTTTTGTGATCACCACCTTTGACTTGTGACCTTTGGATCTTACCCACTTTTGACAATAGACTTTTCGTTTGGTTCTTCCATTTGGCTTTCAACATCCATACCTAACACCATATAGAGTTTTGTTTTGTGTGTGTGCATACATATCGGTTGTTCCTCGACTTGAAACACCTTTTCGATTTTGGTTTGCAAGTTTTGACACTTTTGGTAGTCTTTCCTAACCACCCACCACATAGTTCTTGTTTTAGTTGTAACCATGTCTAGTGGAGAAGGGAACCAACTACCGATGACGCGGCACCAACATTGGATAGCTACTCAAGCCGTCCACGCCAAGCTCAATCAATTTGAAGCCATGCTCAAGGATACCAACGTCCGCTATGAAGAAAGAGCTCAAGTGCAAAGGATTGACCTCAACAATCAAGTTCAAGAACTCAATGAGAAGATTGAAACTCAAGGCAATGAGTTGAAGGCAACACTCGCCATGCAAGGTCAAGAAACAAGAGAAATGAAGACGGCGTTGGACAACATCCTCCACACACTCAACCGTCAAGAAGATAGAAGACACCATTCAAGGTCTTCGCGCTCTCATAGCTCAAGGTCACGAGCTCCTACATCGTCGCATCATGATTCCAATCAAGACCCACGCCACCATAATGTGGATGCTCAAGTGCTTCAACAACAAGCTCAAGAAGCGGAGCAAGCACGACTTCGACTTGTCCAAGAACGTCTACGCCTTGAAGAAGAACGCCTTCAACAAGAACATCTCCATGCTCAATTCCAAGAGGAACAACAACGTCTTCGTCATGATCAAGATCTCCTTCATGCACGTGAGCAAGAAAGGCTCCGCCAAGAGCAAGAGGCACGTCATCATCAAGGGCAACCTCGCCCATCTCAAGTGGCCAATGCTCAAAGGCACCACCATAATGCCGAACAAGAAGTGAACCAAGACCGCCGCATCATCAATGTTGATCAACCTCCTCGTGATAGGGCACCACGGCGTCAAGGTCAAGACAACCGTCGTCATCATGATGATCGCCCTCATGGTAGAAGACCACCTCATCAAGCACGAGATGTTGAGATGGAAGAAGACTCAAATCATCACCAAGCATCAAGTGAAGAAAGTGTGAGGCCTCATCCACGCCACAACAATGATGATCAAGATGAAGGTCATGGAAGACCACCTCCTCCTCAACAACAAAGAAACAACAATGAAGATGCTCAAGGTCCACAACCTCAACCTCAACAACGTCAAGCTCATGGTGAAGAAAGACCACCTCCTAGACGCAATGACCGCAATGAGGAAGAAATCTTTGGGAAGCTAAAATTCACCATGCCCAAGTTCCAAGGAGAGGAAGATCCCGACGCATACTTGTCTTGGGTACTCAAGGTTGACAAGATATTTCGCATCCACAACTTCTCCGAAGCAAAGAAAGTTGCCATGGCATCACTTGAGTTTGAAGGATATGCAAATGTTTGGTGGGAAGAGGTAAACAAGAAGCGTGAGAAGGAAGACTTAGCACCCATTGACACATGGGAAGAGATGCAAGAAGTCATGCACACCCGCTTTGTACCAACTCACCACAAGCGTGACCTCTTCAACAAGCTCACTCAACTCAAGCAAAGCTACAAATCCGTTGAGGAATATTACAAGGAGATGCACATGACAATGATGAGTGCAAATGTGGATGAGCGAGAAGAGCAAACTATGGCAAGATTCTTGAATGGCTTGAACATCCCCGTCAAGAGGATAGTGGAATTCTTGCCTTACAAAAACATGGTTGAGCTACTCCACCAAGCAACAAGGGCCGAGCGCCAAGTGCGAGAAGACCTAGCAAGTGCAAAGACAAAGACCTTCTTCGCCGCAAGAAATGCCATGAATGCCTCCTCAAGCATCAAGAACACAAGTGCACTTGCCTCCAAGGATCCTCCAAAGCAAGCAAGAAGTACCATCAAGACAACAAGCTTCAAGCCGGAGCAATCAACCATGTCCTCCAAAGCTTCCACCGGATCTAGTAACATCACTTGCTTCAAGTGTGGTGCTCAAGGACATAAATCCTTTGAATGCAAGAACACAAGAGTTATGATCACTCGAGATGATGGAGATGTGGAGTACTTGAGTGAAGGTGAATATGAAGCCTTGGTACAAGCCGCAACCTCTCATGAAGAAGATGACTTGGAAGACCAAGAGCAAGTCCTATGTGTGCATGATGCAAGCCCTTCTCTTGTGGTGACCAAAGTGTTGACAACCCATGCACTTCCAAATGAAGACCAAAGGTGCAATATCTTCCAAACAAGAGCCGGAATCAATGGCAAGTCAATAAAGGTTATCATCGATGGAGGGAGTTGCCACAATCTTGCAAGCACCGAACTATGCACCAAGCTCAACCTCCCGCTCCGGAAACACCCCCATCCCTACCATGTGCAATGGCTAAGCGACAATGGAAATGTGAAGATCCAACACACCGTCACGATATCCTTCAAGATTGGCGCTTATGAAGACACCATTGATTGTGACGTCGTGCCTATGACGGTGTGCCACATGTTACTTGGTCGCCCTTGGCAATATGACAAGAAAGCCAACCATGATGGCTACACAAATGCCTATAGCTTCAAGGTCAACGACAAGACCTACATCCTACGCCCAATGACTCCTAGCCAAGTAATTGCGGACAATGCAAAGGCTTTAGCGAGGGCTAAGGAAGCCACTATCACTAGTGAGTTGAGAGGTGAGAGAGTGATCCACCAAAAAGAGAGTGAGCGCCACAAACCATATGTGAGTGAGATGAAGAGTGTCCTCCTAGCTACCAAGAGTGAGATGAGAGAAGTGCACCACAACCCATCCACCACCCTACACTACGTGCTCATTTGCAAGGGCCCCTCGGAGGAGACTAACGACTTAACCAACATTCCTTCGTCTTTGTTGTCTCTTTTGAAGGAGTTCCAAGACGTCTTCCCCGACGAGCTACCTCATGGACGACCACCGCTTTGTGAAAGATTTTAGTACCATCGCTTGCCCTTTAAACGAGCTTACAAAAAAGAATGTTCCGTTTGTTTGGGGCAAAGCACAACAAAAAGCTTTTGATGAATTGAAAAAGAGACTCACCGAGGCACCACTACTTGTTCTTCCCGATTTTGCTAAGACATTTGAGATAGAATGTGACGCGAGTGGCCTTGGAATCGGTGGTGTCCTCATGCAAAATGGAAAACCCGTGGCATATTATAGTGAGAAGTTGGACGGCGCACGCCTCAACTATCCTATATATGACAAGGAACTTTACGCTTTGGTTCGTGTTCTTGAAGTTTGGCAACACTATCTTTGGCCAAGAGAGTTCATTATTCACTCCGACCATGAATCTTTGAAGTATTTGAAAATTCAACACACTTTGAACAAAAGACATGCAAAATGGGTTGAGTTCATTGAGTCCTTTCCATATGTAATCAAATACAAGAAGGGCAAGGACAATGTCGTTGCGGATGCCCTTTCCCGCAAGCTCACCCTTTTACTCACTCGTTTGGATTTCCATGTGTTGGGTCTTGATGAAATCAAAGAACAATATGCCTCCGATACCTTCTTTGGCCCAATTTTTGCAAAGTGTTCCATTGAAAAGGGCATCGATGATTTCTATTTGCACCAAGGATTCTTGTTTAAGGGCAACAAACTTTGTGTTCCAATGTCCTCGCTTCGCCTTTTGCTCTTACAAGAATCGCATGGTGGTGGTCTCATGGGTCACTTTGGACGAGAGAAGACATATGCCATGCTATCCACTCACTACTATTGGCCAAGAATGTACCGAGACGTGGAACGCCTTTGCCGCCGGTGCACAACATGCTTACAAGCTAAGTCCTCTTCCAATCCATGTGGTCTTTATACACCATTGCCTATTCCTTATGCTCCTTGGTCCGATATAAGCATGGACTTTGTACTAGGATTACCTCGAACTAAATATGGTCATGATTCAATCTTTGTGGTAGTGGATAGATTCTCAAAAATGGCTCATTTTATACCATGTTCCCGAACGGATGATGCTTCACACATTGCCTCCTTGTTTTTTAGGGAAATTGTGAGACTCCACGGTGTACCAAGAAGCATTGTCTCCGACCGAGATGTCAAATTCATGAGTTATCTTTGGAAGACACTAATGGCCAAGTTCAACGTCAAGCTTTTGTTCTCATCATCCTCGCACCCCTAAACCGATGGGCAAACCGAAGTGGTGAACCGAAGCCTCTCCACACTACTACGAGTCCTTGTCAAGAAGAATTTGAAAGCATGGGAAGATTGCATCCCACATGCGGAGTTTGCCTACAACCGCGCCAAGCACTCCACAACAATGAGAAGCCCATTCATGGTCGTCTACGGGTTTGAACCACCTACGGCGATTGACCTCCTACCTCTTCCGCTACATGAGCAAGTGAACATGGACATCGACAAGCGAGCACAATACATGAAGAAACTCCATGAAGACACAAGGGCAACGATCGAGCAACAAGTTCTCCGTCAAGCCACAAGACTAAACTTGAAGAAAAAGGCACGGATCTTCAATGAAGGCGACCTAGTGTGGATACACCTTCGCAAGGACCGCTTCCCTCAAGAAAGAAACTCCAAGCTCAAGCCCCGAGGTGATGGTCCCTTCAAGGTCCTCAAGCGCATCAACGACAACGCCTACGTCGTCGACATACCAACATCCAAGTACTTGGTGAGCAACACATTCAATGTGTCCGACCTTTCACCATATCATGGAGATGAGGAGAACATAGAGTCGAGGACGACTCTTTCCCAAGGGGGGGAGATGATACGGGGTGGCCTATGGACACCGCCGCCTCAAGACCGACAAGCCCTCCTCGTGGTCCAATGACACGAGCTCGAGCCCAAGCACTACGCCAAGAGGTGAATTCGCTCCTCTCTACCTATGACTTTGACACCCCCTTGGATGGCTTGCTACTTCATGCAAATACCCTATGTTCAATCAGGTACATCGACCAAGACACAAGCCATGGAGACCAAGGCGTTGGAGAGAGAGCTGGAAACGATGAAGACGGAGCTACAGCGCACAGGCCGGAACTTCCGCCCCCCAGGACCGGAACTTCCGGCCAGATTCCTCCAAGATGCCCCCAAGATGCCCTCCAGCGCGCAGGAAAAAGCATCGGACCGGAACTTCCGCCCCGAGGGACCGGAACTTCCGCCCGGTCGGAACTTCCGCCCAAGTTCCGCCCAAGCTCCGAAAGTCCACGAAAAGGCCCCTGGATGTTACTGCAAGGAAATGGACGACTTTCGGAACTTGGCCGGAACTTGGCCGGAACTTCCGGCCTGGCCGGAACTTCCGGCCCCCAGGACCGGAACTTCCGCCCCTGACCGGAACTTCCGCCCGAGATGGCCGGAACTTCCGCCACCGCGAACTTCAGCACAACAACACTTTTTAGCATGTAACTTAACTCTTCGCCCCACCTATAAATAGCCTAGTTGGCTCAGATCTGAGATAAGACTTGATGTGAAAGAAAACCTGAGCTTAGCTCACCCTTGTGGGAACCCTACCTAGATCTATGATCTTGTATCCCCACCCGGGCTCCTTATCAACTCGTGAAGATCTCTTTGGCGACTTCTACCGATTGTTTGATCTTTTGCTTGCACTTCTACCTTATTTGGTCTTTTGCTTGCACTTCTATCAAGCCTTCCGGTCTTTTCGCCCTTCTAGATCTCCCGAGCTTTGATTTGTCGATCTCTTTGCGGGACTTCTACCGGAAGGTCTTTTCCTGCAATCTCTATCGAGTTGGTGTTTCGAGCCAACGAGGGAAAACTCGAATTGTGTGCGTGTGTGTGTTGTATCCCCGCGTTTCCCCCACGTGTTCATCGCGTTCATCCACCTACCCCCACGTATCCCTTCAAATCCGTGAAGATCGGGCACATCCCTGGGCTTAGCCCTTATCACATGGAGTAGACACCAATTGGTACTATGATACAGGAGCCACCGACCATATCACTGGTGAGCTGAACAAGCTCTCCACTCATGATGCTTATCATGGACAAGACCAGGTTCGCACTGCTGAAGGAAAAGGTATGCACATCAGTCACATTGGTCATTCAGTTTTATGCACCCCTCATACATCTTTCAATCTCAATGATATCCTTCATGTGCCTAGTGCTTCCAAAAACTTTTATCTGTTCATAGATTCACCCTTGATAATCATGTGTTTATTGAGTTCCATCCTTTCTTTTTTGTGATTAAGGACCAGGAAACACGACGCATTTTGTTTAGAGGTCCATGCTATGGAGGCTTATATCCCCTGATGCCTATCTCTACTGCGCCCTCCAAGCATGCATTCATCACAATAAAGCCGTCTTCATCTACATGGCACCGCCGCTTAGGACATCACTCTTCTTTCGTGGTTCAACAAGTTCTTAGGATAAATGAAATAGCTTACACCCCAGAGAGTACTCCATATGTTTGTGATTCTTTTCAGTTAGCAAAGAGTCACCAGTTGCCATATCCTACATCTAGTAGTCGATCTACTGTGCCCTTAGAACAAGTTTTCTCTGATGTATGGGGTCCTGCACCCCCCTCTGCTGGGAAACATTCATACTATGTAAGTTTTATCGATGATTTCAGTAAATTTACTTGGATTTACTTGCTCAAAAGTCGTGCTAATGTCTACCAACCTTTTCTTAATGGGATTTCTATTTGCGTGCCCCTGCTTCGTTAGTTGTACTCAGTTTTCCCCAGCTCGTTAGTTTTTCCTCAGTTTTCCCCTCCCTCTAGTTTGAAACCCCTCGAAGACGCGGGTTGCCGTCGGTCGAGGCCTTACCGTTACCGTGAGGTCGGTTCCTCGCTGACCGTCTCGTGCTGAGGTGGATCCATCTACGCGACGCGTGGGCCATTTTATTTCCTGATTGTATACGCGGTGCTGCCAATGACAAATGGGGCCGCTCTATGGGGCTGCCGCAGCCAATGACCAGTGGGTCGTCTATTTATTTATAGAAAATTATATATTGCCGCTCTGTGGGGCCTCTGACCGCTGTGGTCGTCTATTTTATTTAGAGAATATAATATAGAGCCGCTCTGTAGGGGCCGCCTCAGCCCATGGCAGGTGACTATTTTCGCAGCTTAATCTAAAGTGACTCTTATGCTAAACATTGTG
Source organism: Lolium multiflorum (assembly GCA_030979885.1). Lineage (NCBI taxonomy): Eukaryota > Viridiplantae > Streptophyta > Magnoliopsida > Poales > Poaceae > Lolium > Lolium multiflorum. The sequence goes on from CM061751.1 coordinate 86,139,646, forward strand.
CATCCCGACGTTGACCTAGCAGTGGCGGCGAGCATAGCCGTTCTGACCATGCCGATATCGGCATCGGCATCGGCATCGTTTGGAGGATGTGGTGCTCGAATAATAGTGGAAATGCGATATTATTTTTTACATGCATAATATATAGAAAATAGCTAGATCTCTAAATCGATGCATATGAAGCTACATATATATTCTTGGTCATAATCCCCTTAATTATCTAAAGGGGATGGATGCATGGCTTCACGTCGTCGTCGCTTTCATCGTCAGTATCTTCGTCGTCTGAGTAGTAGTACCTCCTGCACATTGTTCCGTCGAACACCTTCACTGTGAGCACATCATCGCCTTCATATTTGAAGTGTACAAACCAGCCAAAATCCACACCGTGCGCGATGGCGAATTTCTCCCAGCCCTTGTCGAGGTACATCCGGCCTTGTCCGTCAAATAGGACCTCCACGGTCCAGAGACGAGGACCGCAGTCAGCTGCTCGCAGATACACCTTAGCTGGCTCCTTGCCGTCAAGATAGTCCGCAAATTTTTTTGGGAGTTCCTGCAAAGAGATCGAGCGCCGATCGTTTGAAATTAGGGAACCCTTGAAATTAAAGGTTTTTTAGAACATGCCCATAATTAATCACATGCATCATATATGTGGGAACGCGTACGTACCTTCTTGACCAAAGGGTCTTCATAGACGACGATGAAGAACTCCTCTATGATCAATGGCAGTGTTGACGGTGGTGGTGGCAATGATGATGATCCACTTCCCCTTCCCCTTCCCCTTCCCCTTCCCCTTCCCCTTCCCCTTCCGGTCCGCGTCCGAGACGTGGAAGCCATGGCAATGGATAAAGTGTATGTGAACAAAGAAGAGAGAGGCAGAACCTATTGACACAAGGGATGGCCGTGTGGGTGTTTATAAGGGAGAGATGACCGTTGTAGGGGTTTACACAATAAAATAAGGAGGAGATGACCGTTGTGGGGGTTTATACACAATAAATTAAGGAGGAGACGACCGTTGTGGGGGTATATATCTCAACAAAAAAACTAATGCGGACTATGTTGACGGAAATGGAACTTCGTGATATAGTTTATCATTTTTGCGTGAAAAGTAATGGCTACAACAAAATCGGTGATGGTTTATCGTTTTTTGCGTGGAAGGTAATGGGTACAAGAAATGGGTGATGGTGTATCATATTTTTGCGTGAAAAGTAATGGCTACAACAAAATTGGTGATGGTTTATCGTTTTTTGCGTTGAAAGTAATGGGTACAAGAAATGGGTGATGGTGTATCATATTTTTGCGTGAAAAGTAATGGCTACAACAAAATCGGTGATGGTTTATCGTTTTTTGCGTTGAAAGTAATGGGTACAAGAAATGGGTGATGGTGTATCATTTTTTGCGTGAAAAGTAATGGCTACAACAAAATCGGTGATGGTTTATCATTTTTTGCGTGGAAAGTAATGGCTACAAGAAATGGGTGATGGTGTATCATTTTTTTGCGTGAAAAGTAATGGCTACAACAAATCGGTGATGGTTTATCATTTTTTGCGTGAAAAGTATTGGCTACAACAAATCGGTGATGGTTTATCATTTTTTTGCGTGGAAAGTAATGGCTACAACAAATCGGTGATGGTTTATCATTTTTTGCGTGGAAAGTAATGGCTACAACAAAACGGTGATGGTTTATCGTTTTTTGCGTGAAAAGTAATGCCTAAAAAGAGTTTATAATTTAGCTCGTGAAAAATAATGCAGAAAACCAAACTTTAGCGTACTGGGTAACCGCCCTTTCGCATACATAGAGGGTGGAAGCTAACCGACGACGAGAGAGAGGGTGGTGGCCCCGACCAGAGAGAGAGATAGGGATTATCTTGCCCGTTAGATCATACGATCAACGGTCGTCGGGCACGATCCGCGTGACATGGGCTAGACCAATCAGGGCAATGTTGGGCGTCTGTGAGAGTGTGTGAAGGGAGAGGGCAAAACTGAGTAGTATCAAGAAACCAAGGGCAAGTGAGTAGTAAACAGACTAAGGGATTGAAATATGAGATTTAAAAATTGGAAAATGCGTGTTTTGTACAATGAAACCCATCTTGGCCTACCTCAAACTATTTGCAATACAAATCTACACGAGTGTGAAAATTATGGCCTCATTCAGACAAAGTATGTTTTGGGGAAAGCTGTTTTGGGTAGGGCTTATTATGGAAAACCATGCACCTTCATAGCTACTAGGTGATTTGAGAAGTGGCAATTTGTGGTGAAACTTGATTTATCTATGATTTGAGAAGTGGCAATTTGTGGTAAAGACTCCATGAGTAAGTGCCACTCTTTTTCGGATTTTTTTGCACATTAAATAACTCATTTAGCTAGTTAATCCCATTTGTTGACTCTCTGTTGACCAGCCACTTGAGGGTAAAACTGAGTATATTGCACTAGCCAGTATTAGCACTCAAGGAGAAAACTGAGCACACAAAAAATGCTAGTATATGACTCGAGGGTATACCTGAGTATATCTAAATTTCTAGGGTTAGACTCGAGGACGCGTGTTGCGGTGCAGAAGTGGAAGACGTGCCATTGTTGACGCGTGTCGCGGTGCAGACGTGCAAATAGTGGACGCGTAGGACGCGGGTCGCATTTAGGACGCGTAAGCCCCTCCCTCCCTCCCTCTGCACACAGTCGTCTCATTCTCGCTCACGCACGAAACCACCCCTCTCACGTCCCATCAACTTCTCCAAATCGAAAAAACCCCAACCGCCGTACGCACGCTACCCTGCCGGCGATGGAGAAGAAGAATGCGCCGGCGGCCGTCGCCTCCGAGCCCGTCGCCTCCGCGCCCGTCGCCGCCGATCGCCGCCGCTGCGTGCCGCCGGGCGGCGCATCCAAGCGCGGCTCCTCCGTGAACTGGGCCTCTCTCTCGGCTGATGGACCACTTCACAAGATCGGCGAATGCTTGCTGGCGAACGAGGAGTACGCCGACACCTACTCTGCCATGAGGCAAGTCTGTAGAAATTGGCGCTCAGGTTTGCCTGAGCCCGACGTGCACCTGGACGAATGGATCATGCTAGACCACGCCCTTCCACACGTCGCTGAGTTCACCTTCCTCCAACTCGGCACATCACGCTACGTCACCATAGATCTATCGGAAGTTCAAACAAGGTTCAACTTCCTCCATATCTACCTCTTTATTTTCAATCTTAAACATCTTAGTGCTGAATGTTATCGTGCTTACCCAGATACTACTTCGTCGGATTTTGCCGTGGCGTCATCGTGCTTGCCCAGAAGAACCCGCCGCACAAGATACGGCTTCTGAACCCACTCACAAAGAAATCGAACACTATGTTTGAGGCGCAGATGCCATCTGTTTTCCTGAAATCAGTCGCTGTGATCAAATCCCCGACTATGGTCTTCGTTGCCGCACATTACCCGTCGGAAATTGGTTGGGTCGATGAGAGCACTCCAACTAAGGATATAGATGAAGATTGGGAAAAAAGATTTTCGATCAAGAACCATTGTCTGCGTTGCATTACCCCGTTCAATGGTGAACTGTATGCACTAGCTGTGGACAATTTTGAGAATGGAAGAATAGTGTGCACCAATGTACAGTTGCAGCAGCGCGCGAGCACTGTCAAGATGGAGACACTAATTTCATTTCCAGAACTTGGACATCAGAAGTTCTACCTTGTGAAGTCGGATGGTGATCTGCTGCTTGTGTTGTTGGTCAGCGTGGCTTTGGCGGGCAGACCATTGGTGTACCGTGTGGACACTCAGAGCCGCTCTCTCCATCCGGTCAGTAACATTGGCGTAATGCCTTCTTCGTGCATTTTATCCGGTGTATCTCCGTCGACACCAGAGTGTACCCGACACTTCGACCTGGCTGCATCTACTAAACGGATTTGGGTTATATCAGAGAGTACTCTCATGATACAAAGGCCTGGGATGAGTGGGCAGTACGTGTGGATAGAATAGGAAGCTACGGTATGAGAAATGAACACAAGCCATACCGTTTGGAGGATGTATTGGCCGCACACTGCAGACGGAAGGAGTTCAATGAATATTTCCTTCGGGTAATGCACGATTGGAGCGACGACGAAATATATGAGGAGGAATGAAGAACAAATTCATTCATCCTAATCTTCTTGTTGTCCATACATTGCGTGCGTCTTGTATATTACAACGTTATTGGCTGCTTTTGGCTGCTGTATGCAGTTTCCCTATGTATTATACTTAGTTTTCTGATTATGCAGTTGTCAATTTATCATATACTAGCTTCTAGATTTGCTACTAGATTTGCTGCCATATTGGGCAAAAAACGAGGGCCAAAAGGCATAAATAACCCCAGAGATTTGCTACTAGATTTGCTGCCATATTGAAGAAAGACAGAAATAGAAGCTTCTCTAGATTTGATACTAATTTGGTGAAAAAGACAGAGAGAGAAAGAGGGGAAAAGGTGCTCTTAAAAATGCCAATTTGGGCCGAGAGAGACAAAACCCAGCTCCTGCTCACGTGCAACCAAACTTCTCGTCCTGTCCCACGCGGTCCCTTTCTACCAGCCCCACGCGACCCACACGACGGCCCCACAGACGACGGCGCAACACGCCACAGAATGTCCAAATAAACGGATTCCTTCCGTCTGAGCTCCTTCTGCGGCTTTCAGACATAGGCTTGGGGAAAACTGAGGAAAAACTAAGGGGCTGGAGAAAACTGAGTACAACTAACGACCCGATGGCACGAAAATAGAAATCCCTTTCTTAATTTCTAACAATATGTTGAGCGCAAATTTGCTAAGAAAATTGTGACTATGCAAACTGACTGGGGAGGCGAGTATGAAAAATTGAATGCATTCTTTCAAAAAGTTGGCATCACTCACCATTTCTCATGTCCACATGCTCACCAACAGAATGGCTCCGCTGAAAGAAAACATAGACATATAGTTGAGGTAGGGCTTGCTTTACTTGCTAATGCCTCAATGACTCTCAAGTACTGGGATGAAGCTTTTCTTACTGCCACATTTCTCATTAATCTTCTTCCTAGCAAAGTCATTGATTTTCAAACTCCTGCTGAACGTCTTCTCCACATTACACCAAACTATGATGCCTTCCGTGTTTTTGGTTCACATGTTGGCCTAATCTTCGCCCCTACAACACTCGCAAGTTAGCTTTTCGCTCCACACGTTGTGTGTTTCTTGGGTATAGTCCTCTCCACAAGGGTGTGAAGTGTCTTGACATGTCCACTGGACATGTTTATATCTCTAGAGACGTTGTCTTTGACGAAAATGTGTTCCCGTTTGCCTCCTTGCGTCCCAATGTCGGTCCCCTCCTTCGGAAAGAATTCCTTCTCCTTCCATCTACCATCTCTAGTTCTCATGAGGGAGCAAATACAACTGATGATTATGTGTCTATTGTGCCTATTACTAATGTGTCACAGAGGTTACTGGAGAAGATTTGGTGCAAAACCATGCTGAAAATGTTGCTCAAAATGGTGTACAAAGTTCTGCAGAAAATCACGAATCTGGCACGGCTTTTGATGAAGATACTGAGGAACATTCCTCTGCCCACACGGATCCCGGAGCCGATCCGCAAGCAGGTGGTAGTGGTGTGTCTCCTGCTGCCAGCCGGTCCCCTCCTGCGCCTGGTCACCACGCGCGGCCGGCCAGTGCCGCCTCGCCATCTGGCTCGCGGTCCCCGTCTTCGCATGCAGCGCATGGAGGCCACACGCCCCTATCGACTCCCCCGTCGCCACCTGTCTCGCATGATGGCTCTGCGGCCCCGTCGCTGTCGGCTGCTGGTGGTGATCCCACCGGATCTTCTGCGGCCAGCTCTGGTGGGGAAAACTCTGTGCATAACTCCGCTGCAACCACGCCATCAAGTTCTCCTCCGTCATCGCCAGATGTGTCTCCTCCACGTGTTCGTACACGCCTTCAAAGAGGTATACATCAACCCAAACAGTTTACAGATGGTACGATTCGCTATGGCATGTTTTCCTCCACAGGTGAACCATCCACTCTTCATGAGGCTCTTGATGATTCGAATTGGCGTATTGCAATGGAGGAAGAATATAATGCACTCATGGAAAATAAGACCTAGCATCTTGTACCTCCAAACAAAAATAGAAATTTCATTGATTGCAAGTGGGTATACCGCATCAAGAAAAGAGCAGATGGATCCATTGATAGATACAAGGCAAGGTTGGTTGCTAAGAGATTCAAGCAGAGATATGGAATTGATTATGAGGATACTTTCTGTCCAGTAGTTAAAATTGCCACTATCATGACTGTTCTGTCTATTGCTGTGTCTCGAGATTGGAGTCTTAGGCAGCTAGATGTCAAGAACGCGTTTCTTCATGGTGTTCTGGAAGAAGAGGTCTATATGAAACAACCTCCTGGTTTTGAGGATCCACATGCACCACATCATGTTTGTAGACTTGACAAGGCACTGTATGGACTGAAACAAGCACCTAGAGCTTGGTACTCCAGATTGAGCTCAAAATTATGTGCTCTTGGTTTTACACCATCCAAGGCTGACACCTCATTGTTTCTATTTGAGAAATCAGGTATCACTATATTTGTTTTAGTATATGTTGATGACATCATAGTGACAAGCTCTTCCAGTTATGCTATATCTGCTCTTCTTAGAGATTTGAATGTGAACTTTGCAATAAAGGATCTAGGTGATCTACACTTCTTTCTTAGCATCGAGGTAAAAAGAGTGAACAATGTTTTGCTTTTGACACAAGAGAAATATTCTTTGGAATTACTTGCAAAAGTCGGCATGAGTCAATGTAAGTCGGCTCCCACACCTTTGTCTACTTCTGAACAACTGTCTCTTGAGAGTGGCACACCTCTTGGCTCTGAAGACTACACATAGTTTAGAAGTATAGTTGGAGCTCTATAGTACTTGACACTCACACGTCCTGATTTGGCTTTCTCAGTCAACAAGATTTGTCAATATCTTCATGCTCCAACTACAGATCATTGGACAGCTGCAAAACGTATTCTTAGATATGTCAAGGAGACTACAAAACTTGGTATTACATTTAAACCGTCATCCTCCACTCTCCTTAGTGGATTTTCTGATGCAGATTGGGCAGGTGATGTTGATGACAGACGGTCAACATGTGGCTTTGCTATCTTTGTTGGACCAAACCTGGTGTCATGGAGTGCCAGGAAACAGGCTACTGTGTCTACATCTAGCACTGGAGCTGAGTATAAAGCCTTAGCTAATGCTACGGCTGAGATGATTTGGGTTGAGGCTCTTCTTGTTGAACTTGGAGTGAAGTTGAGACAAAAACCGCACATTTGGTGTGACAACATAGGAGCCACATATTTATCTCAGAATCCAGTATTTCATGCTCGTACCAAACATATTGAAATTGACTTTCATTTTGTCAGAGAAAGAGTTGCAAACAATCAGTTGGCTATTCAGTTTATTTCTACAAATGATCAAGTGGCGGATGGGTTTACTAAGGCTCTTCCTGTCAAGAAACTTGCTGAGTTCAAACGTAATCTTAACCTGTCAACAGGTTTAGATTAAGGGAGGCTGTTAGATATATGTATAGGTTCTTTCTTATACCCTTCTGTATACCGTATGACTTGTGTACGGATACAATACAAACCCTGTACAACTCTATCCCTATATTAACACGAAACCGTACCGAGTCCAAGTTACGTTCCACGCCACAACTTTGTCACCTCTCTCATTAGTTCTCGCCCTCTCCATCCTTCTCCAGCTAGGTGCCGCATCCCCCCACAGCTCTCTCCATCATAGATCATAGGTTTTCACCCTCGAGAAGGTCCGCTCTCTCAAAAACAATGTTTTCAAAACTGTCATTTCCAGGCACAACCAATTAAGGCCAGACATTGGGTTTTCACCCTGAATATTGGACTTTGAACTTCTTTTGTGCTGACGCTCCCACTTGCCGATGCCGCTGTTCCAAGTCACAAATCACCAAGCCAATCCCTCATCTCCACCAGGACTAGGACCATCATCACTAGTCCACGGATCTCGGCTTCCATGTCATTCTCCACTACTGGCATGTAATTATCTGCACTTTCCGAGGAGCAATGGCAACTGACTAGGTACGTTGTAGGCCTGCCTTCCGAAGAGATTGCATAGGGCTCCTCGGAAAGTGCAGATAATTTTGCGAACCATCATTACTAATCCACAGATCTCGGCTTCCATGTCAAGGCATGTCCCACAATGGCAACAGACTGAAGAGCATCGCATCGCTCTCTCTAAAACCAATAGGTCAGAAAAAACATGGTTACGCGTGACCCAAACCCATCCAATTCGGCAATCTCTAGGTATGAGTCGCCTAGTGGAGTTCATCGGTGAAGCCTTCCGAACACGACACTTTCGTCCAGATCAATGAAGACATGTGTGAAGCAGATCTTCGTCTTAGCTTGAGAGGGACCTAGGACCGCCTCCTTTACTAAAACTGAGCCAGTAGCCCAAACGCCACCCATCGGCAACCTGTAGGATCTGCCGCTCCCAAGTGAATTAACAAGACAAGAAAAGACGGTGCCTTTAACAAGGTAACGATACCAAAAGACGCCGCCATCGTCCGCCAAGATCGAAGTCGAGGCACAGTTTTCATCGGCTACCACGTCACAACCAAAATCGTCGGCGAGACCACCCGATCAACCACCTCCGGTGGAGAAGCAGGCCACCACCACCTGCCAGGATAGCTGCCCTTGGCATCCTCATGCTGCGAGCATAGCCCGGGAAAACCTGTGCGAGCCGTTGTTGAGGGTGACATGAAGCAGCAAGCAACATTTGTTGCGGCCCGTCTAGGCCCATATGAGCCCAAATCAGGGCCCGGATCACCGCTGCCACCTGTTGTCGTCCACTATCGATCGACGAGGTCATCCATCCGCCAGCCAGCACGAGGTCGGGCCCCCACGCCGAGTCACGATCGAGGTAACCATCGTCGCCATGTCACCAGGGCTTTTCCTAGCGATGCCCAAGGCGGCGGGAGGTGAAGTCAAGGAGGGGGGTCGGGGGAGGGAGAGAAGGTAACCGCCCAGCGCAGTGCGGGGCTCGTGCGGAATGTTAGGGTGCAAACCTAAGATAGAGTCCCCATAAAATGGGGTGAATTTTACTTTCCGGCCTCTACACCAACCAAGAATGCACACAACCATTAAACATAAGTACTATGATTTTTTTATCTTGATTAAGATTAAAGCGTAGTCCTCAAGATAAATTGCATGAGCACCAGGACCAGCCTAAGCCTAAAGTATAAATAGAAACCTAAATTTGTATTGAGGAGGATTTTTACTCATGTGTTGGGTTTGTACATCCACTCTCCAACCAGTTAAGCTAGGCTCACTTCTCTAACACCGTCTCTTTGTAATGGATTGGGACAATCTACTTTTAAATCTTTTATCACATGGTTATTTGAATGACCTTCTATATATAGTTATGTGATGTTTTAGTTATCTTGGCCTAAGGGCATGTACAATGGTAGAAAAAACATGTCTTCTCTTAGTAGTCCACGTCATTTAGAGAAGATGATAAATATTAGAGGTGTAATGCGTTATCTCTTATTATTATTTCTTATAATAAATGAAAATTAATTTGTTTTAGTAAGAAATTGTGTAGCTAAGGAAAGGTAGGCCGTACAATGGGGAAAATAGATCTCTTATTTCATAAGAGATCGTCATTTGGATAAGGGAAGACAATTTCTCTTTCTTTACTACGTGTCAAGTATAAGAAAAGGTTGATGTCACTCCATTATACATGTCCTAACTAACCATGGAATTTTACATTTCGCAACAAGTCGATCATAACTGAATTCATGCCTAAAAAGTTGCTTGAGATTGTTATAAGTCATGTCAGCTATGAAGGGGCGTCCTATATGCCGCCTTTTGTGGCGCAGAGGCGTGGCGCTGCCTCAAGCAACCTCCACATAGGCCGGCCAATAAGTAGGATCGCTTTGGCATTTTTTTTTGCGAAACACAGTACAATCAAAGATACTCACACATACGTGCACACACTCGCCTGTATGAACGCATGCACATACACCATACCCTTATGAGCACCTCCAAGAGACTGCATCGAAGAACGAATCCGGTGGATCTTGAGATTGACGAAGTCACCACCGACGTCTCGCTGTCAATGGGAACGTCGCCTCCAACTGAAGAATATACCGCCTTTATGAGACACCAAAGTGTCAAATCTGGAATTTAAACTCCGGTGGGCTGGCGTGTCACTGCCCTCCTAACCATCCAACCACAGGTTGATTCTCTTTGGCATTTTGTTTTTGAAAAACTAATTCGACTCGTAGTGACGAGGGTGCTCCTCGACAATGCCCTCCGATTGGGCTTAGGGTTGATGGAATCATGTAGGCTGACACGAGACATCGGTTAATAGACAAGCGGGGAGAGCAATTTACCCAGGTTCAGGGCCCTCGATGAGGTAACACCCCTACGTCATGCCTGTCTGATCTTGATTATGAAAATATCGGGTTACAATGGGGTGCCGAAGGTTTCGGCTGTGTTCTCGTCGAGAGGCTAAGTGCTACGGCGACCTGAACTTGTGGTGGCTAAAGTTGCTAAGATTGATTGTGTCCCTCGACAGCCCCTCTCCGCCCTTATATAGGAGGCCAGGTCCCAAGAGATCTGCACGAGTACGACTAGGTTTACAAGAGACTAGCTCTAAACTTTCCTTGTTCGGTTGATCTTCGTCTTGTTCTTCAAGGAATCATCACCAGCACCGTCCTAGTGGCCCATCTTGCCATCGGGTGTATTCATGGGCCTCCAGTTGGGCTATATGAGGTAGGGCAATAACAGTTACCCGAAGGGTAATGCCCACGTCAGTAGTCCCGAGTGTCTAGCCGAAGATTTTCGGGTAGAGACTAAAGCATGCTTCTTGGATGTTCTTCTCTTGATAGTTCTTGTCCATCTTACATCAGCTTCATCTTCTTCTATCGGGTGCGCGTCAGCGCTCCCGAGTAGCCCCCGAGTCTAGATACGGATGCTTGCAATCCGTGTGTAGACTCAAGTTGTTCTACTCGAATATTTTCTTCTGCCGAAGTTTCTTGCAAGTCTTCATAAACCATCCGATAAATTCATATCGAGGCTTGTATTTTCTCAATAAGATTTAATGCGTAAAGGATATTGAATAACGTGTCCAGCTTTGCTGGTTATCTGCCGTTGGCAAAACAACGTTACCCTACACAGAATCAAGTCCCCGGGCATGATCCTGGAGTGCAAAAAAGTTTCATCGGTTGTGCGTCCTGCGCTCCCGATAGGAGTAGCCCCCGAGTCTGGGCACGGGCGCTTGTGACCGGGTGTAGACTCGAGCTGAGCATACCGTTCTTTTCTTCAAATAGTTCTTCACGCCCTTCTTTATGGAAAAATCTTCGAGTTCACATTTATCGGGTGCGCGTTCAGCGCTCCCGATGGGAGTAGCCCCCGAGTCTAGGTGCCGATGCTTGTAATCCGTGCGTAGACTCAAGTTGACCACTCGACAATTTTATTTGTTACTTCGACTCCTCAATCAAGCTTTATGACGTCACTGATGACTCAACCACTGCTGCAGTCCTGACTTGACAGGACACGACCTGTTGGGCCCATCCTACTCCTGCGTGGTCTGTTTTTAAGAAATGACCGCTTCTTGCGCGCAGTTACCAAAGCGTCTCCTCGATTCCCGCGATTGTTGATGAAAAGAGACTCTTTCAATAAATTGGAGACACGTGCCCGTTCGATCCTTAGCTTTGCATCTTATAATCTCTCGTTGCAAATTTTCTTCTCCACATACTCCATCCTTGCGTCCTTTTCTTCCTCATTCATCTCCTTCACTCAAAACCACTGCGCCCACCGCCGTTTCCAGATCTCCTTCAAATCCCAAGATGGTGAAGAAGAAGAACTCCGCCGTTGCCACCAGCGCTGCGAGCAGCGGCGCCACCGCCAAAGCTCCTCCAAATCTGGCGAAGATGGGTGCCCCAAGCGCTCATCCCCCGCTCCGGCGCCGTCAGCGCCATCGAGCTCCATTGCCGGGCCCAATCCCGGCGATTGGTCGGCGTCGACAACCACAAAGCGTGACGAGAAGAAGGCTAGGAGCCTCGGATTGATTTCTCCCGATGAGAGGAATGTTATTCTCCCAGGTGCGATTTCACGGCCTAATCCCCCGCTGGTATTTCCGTGATGTTCTTATCGTTCTTGTATCGAGGTCTTTCGCTTCCTGCTCACAAATTCCTTCGCCATCTCCTTCGACTTTACGAGATCCAACTGCGCGTGCCGCCTCTCCGTGCGTAGGGCGGTGGCCAGACGCCGCTGCTCCAGCACCGCGTCGACGTCCGCCCACCGCTGCTCCATCTCCTCCGTTCGGCGCCGTCGCGCCTCTTCTGCCGCCGAGGCGTCGAACACCGCATTGGTGTCCGCTGTTTCTGCTCGTGCCACGCTGCTGCCGCGCTCGTCAGTGCGGGGGCGGCGTGAACGCAGCTAGATCCGCGCGTGCGCTGCCTCACGCCTGGCCGGGCCTCCTCCTCGAGTACCTCCCACAGCTGGCGACGAGCCGAGGCCTCGAGCCGCCTCCTCTAGCGGCGGGTCGACGCCGCTGCCGGGCTGGAAGTGGAGGAGACGGCGGTGGAGGGAAGTGGCCAGCGCCGGGGCGGTTCGCCATTGCCACTGGTGATGGAGGAGACGGCTGTGGAGCGACGAGGGCTGTGTTTGTTGCCGGCGGGGTGTGGTGGCTACCATGAGCCGGGAGGCCTTTTATAGACGCCGGCGTCGGGAAGAAAGCGCGGGAAGAGGCGAGAAGAGGCGGGAAGATCGCGCGGGAACGGGCGGTGGCGTGCGAACGCCGGCGACACGTGGAGGCTGCGCAGCACCGACGGGATGTCTCGCCTGCCCCTCCGTCGCCATTAAGGCAAAGATGCCGTCGTGTGATTAACTTCCGCCGCGAGGTAGGCGACGGTTAGGTCCAAACTTGAATGAGTCGCTGACGGGTCAGCCCCGCCAGTCCCCGCCTCGCTTTTCGTTGTGTCCGGCGTGCGGACGTCCCATGGGGACGAGGACGGAGCTCGGCGCCGGACACACATATCGAACTCACGACAAAAATGGGATTTGGGGGACGCTTTGGAACAGAATTTTTGGTCCGGCGCACCCCAAATTGCTTTGGGGACGCTTTGGACACGACTGGAGATGCTCTATGGTTCATAAATATTTAAAATAATAATGAAATAGAAAGAAACAAACCGAAAAACTAAAGCAGAAATCAAACTAAAAAGTGGAAGCAGAAAGCAGAAGCCATATGGTGTAAAAAAAACCAGAACAAAAAACCATAGCAAAAATTGTAGAAAACTGGAGCAGAAATGTAGAAATAAATAAGTGAAGATAGGCACTAGGTGGGCGGCGCGATGCTTCCGCGTCGCAATGAGCGGGGCGATTCCTATACACCGATCAGGTCGGTGGTTACCGCGGGCCGCACACCCTCCGTGTGTGGTATGGGTTGGCTTGATCATCAAGCCCGGTTCCCAGTTTATTTTTGTTTTTGTTTTTTCTTTTTTCCTTTTATATTTATTTTATATTTATTTTTCCTTTTCTGTTTCTTTTTACTTTTACATATTTGAAAATATTAAGATTTTTGAAATGTTTAAATTTTAAATTGTTGAGATTTTGAGAAATGTTCATATTTAAACAATATTTGAATTAAAAAATGTTTAGATTTTAAAAAGTTCGAATCTCAAAAAATTGTTCAATCTCAAAAAAATGTTCTAATTTAAAAATGTTCAGTCTAAAAAAATTATCAAATTTATAAAATGTTCAATCTAAAAAATGTTTAAATTTTAAAAATCTTCAATCCCAAAAAATGAAAAACTGATTGAGTGTACACTATCTAGTCAGTTCGTTATAAGTTATGTCAGCTATGAAGGGGCGTCCGATCTGCCCCCTTTTGCGGCGCAGAGGCGTGGCGCGACCTCAAGCAACCACCACACAGGCCGGCCCAACACAAAGAAAGATATAAGCTTCAGCAGTTGCTTTCAACTTTCAACATGCATATCTCATGGATAATTGTCAACACAAAGTAATATGATGAATGCAAATAAGCAAGTATGTAAGAATCAATGCACAGTTGACACAAGTGTTTGCTTCTAAGATGGAAGGAAGTAGGTAAACTGACTCAACATAAAAGTAAAAGAATGGCCCTTCGCAGAGGGAAGCAGGGATAAAATCATGTGCTAGAGCTTTTCAAGTTTTGAAATCATATAGAGAGCATAAAAGTAAAGTTTTGAGAGGTGTTTGTTGTTGTCAACGAATGGTAGTGGGCACTCTAACTACCTCATCAACCAGACTTTCAAGAGCGGCTCCCATGAAGGACGTTATCTCTACCAGCAAGGTAGATCATCCCTCTTCTCTTTTGTTTACACATGTATTTTAGTTTTATTTATTAGGTGACACTCCCCCCAACCTTTGCTTTCACAAGCCATGGCTAACCGAATCCTCGGGTGCCTTCCAACATTCACATACCATGGAGGAGTGTCTATTTGCAAAATTAAGTTGCTTACTGATAGATCAGAGCAAAACAAGTGAAGAGAATTATTAATGAAAGTTAATTAATTGGGGCTGGGAACCCCGTTGCTAGCTCTTTTTGCAAAATTATTGGATAAGCGGATGAAGCCACTAGTCCATTGTGAAAGTCTGTCAAAAGTAAATGACAAGATCGAAAGATAAAACACCACATACTTCCTCATGAGCTATAAAACATTGACACAAATAAGAGGTAATAGCTTTTGAATTGTTTAAAGGTAGCACATGAAGTATTTACTTGGAATGGCAGGAAATACCACATAGTAGGTAGATATGGTGGACACAAATGGCATAGGTTTTTGGCTCAAGGTTTTGGATGCACGAGAAGCATTCCCTCTCAGTACAAGGCTTTGGGCTAGCAAGGTTGTTTGAAGCAAACACAAGTATGAACCGGTACAACAAAACTTACATAAGAACAAATTGCAAGCATTATAAAACTCTACATTGTCTTCCTTGTTGCTCAAACACTTCTACTAGAAAATATCTAGACCTTAGAGAGACCAATCATGCAAACCAATTTCAACAAGCTCTACGGTAGTTCTCCACTAATAGGTTTAAACTACATGGTGCATGAGCTTAAACATGATCTATGAGAGCTCAAAACAATTGCCAAGTATCAAATTATCCAAGACAATATGAAGCATTTTCTGTTTCCAACCAAATAACAATAAGTGCAGCGGTTTTCAACTCCGCCATGAACATTAAAATAAAGCTAAGAACACCATTGTTCATATGAAAAAGCGGAGCGTGTCTCTCTCCCACACAAGGATTGCTAGGATCCGAATTTATTCAAACACAAACAAAAACAAAAACACACAGACGCTCCAAGTAAAGCACATATGATGTGACCGAATAAAAATATAGTTTCAATAGAAGAAACCTGATAAGTTGATGAAGAAGGGGATGCCTTGGGCATCCCCAAGCTTAGACGCTTGAGTCTTCTTGAAATATGCAGGGATGAACCACGGGGGCATCCCCAAGCTTAGGCTTTTCACTCTTCTTGATCATATATCATCCTCCTCTCTTGACCCTTGAAAACTTCCTTCACACCAAACTTCTCATAAACTTCATTAGAGGTGTTAGTACTCAAAAAACTTTAATCCACCTTGGTCCTGTAGTGACACATTGCAAGAACTCAATAAAACATTAGCTACAGCTCTCCACGTCTAGAAAGCCTCACTTAAAGTCCACAAGAGACAATGCAAAAAAACAGACAAAATCTGCCAAAAAGAACAGCGGTAAACACGAATTTTTAAATGGTACTTCTGTTGCTCAAATCGGAAAACTCAAAACTAATGAAAGTTGCGTACATATCGGATCACGCACGTAAATTGGCAGGTTTTGAGTTTCCTCTGAAGAAATATGCCCAGATTCGTGTGAGATAGAAATCTGTTCTGCTTGAAATCAAATCTAGCATCAACTTTACCATAGATTTTACTTGGCACAACAATGCAATAAATAAAGATAAGGAGAGGTTGCTACGGTAGTAACAACTTCAAGACACAACAAAAAAGTAGCAAAATAAACACATGGGTTATCTCCCAAGAAGTGCTTTCTTTATAGCCATTAAGATGGGCTCAGCAAATTTTAATGATGCACTCGTAAGGGTGAGAGTTGAAGCAAAAGAGAGCATCAAAAAGCAAATTCAGAACACATTTAAGTCTAACCCACTTCCTATGCATAGGAATCTTGTACACAAATAAATTCATGAAGAACAAAGTAGCAAGCATAAGAAGATAAAACAAGAGTAACTTCAAAATTTTCAGCATATAGAGAGGTGTTTTAGTACCATGCAAATTTCTACAACCATATTTTCCTCTCTCATAATAATTTTCAGTAGCTTCATGGATAAACTCAACAACATAACTATCACATAAAGCATGCTTTTCATGATTCACAAACACATAATTTTTATCAAGCTCAGAAATAATAGGATTAAAACTTTCAAACCCACTTTTATCAATAATATAACAAGATGATTGATCAATCTCAAAAGATATGGGACTCATAGATAAAGTCAAGAACTCTCCAATCCCATTTTTATTAGTAGTACAATTAATATTATCAAGTAACATAGGACCATCATCTAGAGATTTATCATAAACATTTGCCAAGCAAAACTCTTTAGTACCATGCATTTCGACATCAGGCACAAACAAAGCATTATCATAAGATTTATCAAAGTAGCATGGATTATCATAGATAACAGTAGCATAATTATTCTCACAAGTTTTACTCATAGGGAATATTTCAAGAGAATCCACAGGAACATAACATTCATCCTCTTTCGGTAAGCATGGAGGACAATCAAATAGTGTAAGAGATAAAGAGTTACTCTCATTAGAAGGTTGGCATGGGTAGCTAATCCATTCTTCCTCCTTTTGTTCATCACTCTCCTCTTCTTTTTCATCCAATGAGCTTTCAGGTTCATCAATTTCCTCCTCTTTTTCATCCAATGAGCTTTCAGGTTCATCAATTTCTTCTTCCACTGGTTCCTGCAAATTGTGAGTGCATTCTTGTGCATTAATGAGTCTCTCTTTATAATCAATGATATAAGGATTATCACTGTAGCTTTCTATGCAAAAATTAAGGATAGAAGAGACATAATCTTTAAGGTCCTTACAAACAACACAAGTTTCATAATTTTTAGACATGAATGATTCTATCTCAGAGGCTCCCATAAATATGACAAATTGTTCTACCTCTTCGAACCCAAAATGAATATAGCTATTCCAATTATAGTTCTTAATTAAAACTTCCTCACTAAAGCCACATTGAAATTTAAGATGTTTAGTATCCTGTTTAGAGCAACAGTTTATATCATGGCGTTTAAGCAAGATTTTAGCAATTGTATTTAATTTTTCTATCACAGCACTCATAACTTTACCCTTTCTTGATTCTCTATAATTATTATATAATTCTATAAGCTCCAAATAGGTTGTAGGTTCTCCCATAATAGCAGTTTTTAATTTTTAGGTTTTTCAAATTTTTATGGATTTTCGGGTATATAGAAAAATAAAACAAGACAAAAAGAAACTAAGCAAAAGTAAACTAGGCAAAATAAAACTAGACAGAAATAAACTAAGCACAAATAAACTAGACAGAAATAAACTAGCAAGACAAAATAAAATAAAAGCAGAGAGAGAGGTAGAGTGTACTCCCCAGGTGAACTTATGAGTAGAGCTATGCCTCCCCGGCAACGGCGCCAGAAAATAGTCTTGATAACCCACAAGTATAGGGGATCGCAACAGTCTTCGAGGGAAGTAAAACCCAAATTTATTGATTCGACACAAGGGGAGGTAAAGAATACTTATAAGCCTTAACAACTGAGTTGTCAATTCAGCTGCACCTGGAAAAGCACTAGTAACAGGGGTGATGTGAAAGCAGCAGTAATATGAGAGCAGTAGTAACAGTAACACAGCAGCAGTAGCAGTAATATGAGAGCAATGGCACCAGAAAATAGTTGATACTACTTCCAATGACATGTAGAACGAGTATATGATGATGCGAGATGGACCGGGGTTCCCAGCTATCTACACTAGTGGTAACTCTCCAATAACAAGTGTTGGGTGAACAAATTACAGTTGGGCAATTGATAGGATTGAAATAGCATTAAGACAGAACATCAAGATTATTAATCATGTAGGCATGTTTTCCATATATAGTCATACGTGCTCGCAATGAGAAACTTGTACAACATCTTTTGTCCTACCAGCCGGTGGCAGCCGGGCCTCTAGGGAAACTACTGGAAATTAAGGTACTCCTTTTAATAGAGTACCGGAGCAAAGCATTAACACTCCGTGAAAACATGTGATCCTCATATCTAAGCCTTCCCCTCCGGTTGTCCCAATTTCTGTCACTTTGGGGCCTCGGGTTCCGGACATAGACATGTGCAAACAACTTGTAGATACAATCTAAGCAATAAGTATAGAGCTTAAATCTAAGATCATGCCACTCGGGCCCTAGTGACAAGCATTAAACACAACAAGATTGCAGCAACAATAACTTCACAAACTTTATAGATAGACTAATCATAATGTAACAATCCATCGGATCCCAACAAACACAACACCGATTACATCAGATGAATCTCAATCATGTAAGGCAGCTCATGAGATCATTGTATTGAAGTACATGGGGGAGAGAATACCAACTAGCTACAGCTAGAACCCGTAGTCCATGGAGGAACTACTCACGGAGCATGATGGAGGCGGTGGCGTTGATGGAGATGGCTTCCGGGGGCACTTCCCCGTCCGGCGACGTCCGGAACAGAGATTCTGTCCCCGGGTGGAGTTTCGCGATGGTGGCGGCGCCCCTGGAGTCTTTGGAGTTTCTCAATCGGTATCGCGTTTTAGGTCGAAAAGGGCTTATATAGGCGAAAAGACGGAGTCGGAGGGGGTACGGAGCCGCCACACAACAGGGCGGCGCGCCCCCACCCTGGGCCGCGCCAACACCATGTGTGGGGCCCCTGGGCCTCCCCTCTGGTCCCCCTCAGGTGTTCTGGGGTCTTCCGGGAGAAATAGGATGCTGGGTCTTCGTTTCGTCGGTTAAGAATATTGCCCGAACAGCCTTTGGAACCAAAAACAAAAGAAAACGAGGAGCGGCATTGTGGCATCTCGTTAATAGGTTAGTTCCGGAAACGCATAAAAACATTATAAAGTGTGAGCAAAACATGTAGGTATTGTCATAAAACAAGCATGGAACATCATAAATTATGGATACGTTGGAGACGTATCACTCTACACTGTCTTCCTTGTTGTTCAAACACTATACCAGAAAATATCTAGACTTAGAGAGACCAATCATGCAAACCAAATTAAACAAGCTCTACGGTAGTTCTCCATTAATAGATTAAACTACATGATGCAAGAGCTTAAACATGATCTATGAGAGCTCAAACAATTGCCAAATTTCCAAACCATATGCAGCATTTTCTGATTCCAACCAAATAGCAATTTAACGAAGCAATTTAGCCTTCGCCATGAACATTAAAGCACAATTAAGAACACAAGTGTTCCATATGAAAAAGCGGAGCGTAATATCTCCAATATAAGAATGATGGGATCCAACTTTATTCAAACCAAAACGAAAATAAAAGCAAACCGACGCTCCAAGTAAAGAACATAAGATGTGATGGAATAAAAATATAGTTTCACTAGAAGTGACCTGATAATGTTGTCGATGAAGAAGGGGATGCCTAGGGCATCCCCAAGCTTAGATGCTTGAGTCTTCTTAAAATATGCAGGGATGAACCAGGGCATCCCCAAGCTTAGACCTTTCACTCTTCTTGATCATAGTATATCATCCTCTTCTCTTGACCCTTGAAAACTTCCTCCACAACAAACTTCAAGCAAACTCATTAGAGGGTTAGTGCATAATCAAAAATTCACATATTCAGAGATGACACAATCATTCTTAACACTTCTGGACATTGCACAAAGCTTCTGAAAGTTAATGGAACAAAGAAACTCATTCAACATAGCAAAAGCGGCAATGCGAAATAAAAGGCAGAATCTGTCAAAAACAGAACAGTCCGTAATGAATCGCAGGGGCACTTAACTTGCTCAAATGGAAAAACTCAAAACTAATGAAAGTTGTGTACATATCTGAGGATCACGCTCGTAAATTTTCAGATTTTTTTTTTTACGAGAGCTCTGCGAGAATTCGTGACAGACACAATGCTTTTTCTAGCAGCAATCCAAATATAGCATCAACTTTAGCATAGAAACTTTACTTGGCATAAAAACATGATAAGGAGAGGTTGCTACAGTAGTAAACAACTTCCAAGACTCAACAATACAGTAAATAAAATGAAACATGGGTTATCTCCCAAGAAGTGTTTTCTTTAACGCCTTTCAGCTAGGCGCAGAAAGTGCAAATCAAGTATTTTCAAGAGATGGAGCATCAACATTATTATTTTTCTTACAAACACAACTTGTTGCAGAGGGTACCTTAGATGCTCCATTATCTAAATTTTCTATGGTGGTGCTAGGGGTTTTATCAATTTTAGGCCTATAATAATTCTTTGGTTTAGGCACCTTAGAGGCATACATGAATTTTTGCTCTTTACCCACATAAGCTTTCTCCTTATACTTAAGAGAAGAAAAAGTTGAACCCAAGGTTCCCATAGCTTTTTCAAGTTCATCAATCCTATTGGTTTGATTATCATGGACAACACAAGTTCCTAGGACACTAATTCTTTCATCAATTCCTCCTAAGGATTTATCAAGTTCATCAGTTTTATCAAGTAACATTTCCAATTTAGTTTCAATACTTGGAAAATTTTTCTCTATGGTTTCCAATTTTTTCATAACATCCTCAAGAGAGATTTCAATTTTAACTTCATTAACAGGTGGTATTCCAACTAGACTCTCAATGATGCAACTAGCTTCTAAAGCGGGAGTACCTAGGAAATTACCTCCCGAAAGAGTATCAAGAACATACCTATTCCAACTAGATAGGCCAACATAAAAGTTCCTAAGAAGGATAATAGTGGAGTGTTTCTTAATGCACCTATGATGAGCATTACTAATTCTGTACCAAGCATCTTTAAAACTTTCTCCACCTTGTTGCTTAAAAGAACGAACTTCAACTTCAGGATTACTCATTTTAGTAGTAATAAAGTAAACTAAGCAAATAGAATAAAGACAAGTAACTAATTTTTTTTTGTGTTTTAATATAGAGCTAGTAAATAAGACAATAAGTAAAGTAACTAATTTTTTTGTGTTTTCAATATGAAGCAAACAAGACAGTAAATAAAATAAAGTAAAGCAAGACAAAAACAAAGTAAAGAGATTGGAAGTGGAGACTCCCCTTGCAGCGTGTCTTGATCTCCCCGGCAACGGCGCCAGAAAAAGTTGCTTGATGCGCGTAGATGTACACGTCCGTTGGGAACCCCAAGAGGAAGGTATGATGCGCATAGCAGCAAGTTTTCCCTCAGAAAGAAACCAAGGTTATCGAACCAGTAGGAGCCAAGAAGCACGTGAAGGTTGTTGGTGGAGGAATGTAGTGCGGCGCAACACCGGTGAAACCGGCGCCAACGTGGAACCTGCACAACACAATCAAAGTACTTTGCCCCAGCGTAACAGAGGAGGTTGTCAATCTCACCGGCTTGCTGAAAACAAAGGATTAAACGTATCGAGTGGAAGATGGTGTTTGTTTGCAAAGAACAGTAAAAACAGTAGAATGTATTCAGATGTGAAAGAATGGACCGGGGTCCACAGTTCACTAGTGGTGTATCTCCAATAAGATAACTAACATGCTGGGTGAACAAATTACAGGCGGGCAATTGACAAATAAAGATTCAATACATACCAATGATGATTACTATGAGATTTAATCAGGGCATTACGACAAAGTACATAGACCGCTATCCAGCATGCATCTATGCCTAAATAATCCACCTTCAGGTTATCATCCGAACCCCTTCCGGTATTAAGTTGTAAACAACAGATAATTGCATTAAGTATGGTGCGTAATGTAATCAACACAAATATCCTTAGACAAAGCATCGATGTTTTATCCCTAGTAGCAACAGCACATCCACAACCTTAGAACCTACTGTCACGATCCCAGATTCAATGGAGGCATGAACCCACTATCGAGCATAATTACTCCCTCTTGGAGTTACAAGTATCAACTTGGCCAGAGCCTCTACTAGCAACGGAGAGCATGCAAGAACATAAACAACACATATATGATAGATTGATAATCAACTTGACATAATATTCTATATTCATCGGATCCCGCCAAACACAACATGTAGCATTACAAATAGATGATCTTGATCATGTTAGGTAGCTCACAAGATCTAAACAATGATAGCACATGCGGAGAAGACAACCATCTAGCTACTGCTATGGACCCATAGTCCAAGGATGAACTACTCACGCATCAATCCGGAGGCGGGCATGATGATGTAGAGCCCTCCGGTGATGATTCCCCTCTCCGGCAGGGGTGCGGAGGCGATCTCCTGAATCCCAGAGATGGGATTGGCGGCGGCGGCCTCTAATGTTTTCCGTATCGTGGCTCTCGGTACGGGGTTTCGTGACGAAGGCTATTTGTAGGCGGAAGGGTAGGTCGGGGGCGACGCGAGGGCCCGGACCACGGGCCGCGCGGCCGGGGCCAGGCGCGCCGCCTGTTGTCGGCCACCTCCCCACTTCCTTTCCCCTCGGTCTTCTGGAAGCTTCGTGTAAAAATAGGACCCTGGGCGTTGATTTCGTCCAATTTCGAATATTTCCTTACTAGGATTTCTGAAACAAGCAAAGCAACTGGCATAGCATTTGTTAATAGGTTAGTTCTGGGCTTTGTGTAATAATGCTAATAAGTGCGTTTAGTATGTATAAAACATTCAAGTATTGTCATAAAAGTAGCATGGAACATGAAATTATAGATACGTTTGGTACAAACATGAAAGTAATACACGAGGTCAAGTCTTTCTTGTCAAATTGCTTTGATATGAAAGATCTGGGAGAAGCTGATGTGATTCTGAACATCAAGCTTATTAAGAACGAGAGTGGGATTACTCTAACGCAATCCCATTATGTTGAGAAGATCTTGAGCCGGTTCGGCTATATTGATAGCAAGTCTTCTCCAACACCTTATGATCCCAGTGTGACATTACGCAAGAACCGGAGGATTGCCATAGATCAATTGAGATATTCTCAGATCGTTGGCTCACTCATGTACTTAGCGAGCGCGACTAGACCCGACATCTCTTTTGCTGTTAGCAAGTTGAGTAGGTTCATGTCAAACCCGGGTACTGATCATTGGCATGCACTTGATAGGGTCATGCGCTACCTATGTGGTACAATGAGTTATGGGATTCACTATTCAGGGCACCCAGCTGTGCTTGAAGGATATAGTGATTCAAATTGGATCTCTGATGTAGCTGATCTCTACGCCACAAGTGGGTATGTATTTACCTTTGGAGGTGGCGCAGTGTCATGGAGATCTTGCAAGCAAACCATATTGACGAGGTCAACTATGGAAGCAGAACTTACTGCTTTAGACACAACCACTGTTGAATCAGAATGGTTGCGTGAGCTCTTGATGGACTTGCCTGTGGTTGAAAAACCTGTTCCGGCAATCCTTTTGAATTGTGACAATCAAACTGTAATTGTCAAAGTGAACAATTCTAAGGATAACGCGAAGTCATCAAGACACGTCAAGAGACGTTTGAAGTCTGTCAGGAAATTGCGAAACTCCGGAGTAATAACTGTTACATATATTCAAACAGACAAAAACCTGGCAGATCCCTTTACAAAGGGACTATCACGTAATGTGATAGAAAGTGCATCGAGGGAGATGGGTTTGAGACCCGTTGATGTTACACCATAGTGGTAACCCAACCTTTGTGATCGGAGATCCCGTGAATTAGGACCTGGGAAGAACAAACTAGTGGTTTTGCTGGTGCACCATGGCCGACGATTTTGGTCCCTCCGTGGTGCATGTCAAAACTTTTTTTTCTCGTTTTTGAGGCCACCTAGCCCGACGAAAGCGGCCAAAACGTCGCGTATGGTGGCCCGGGACGTGGTGCATCGCGAATTCTCGGGTTCGCCGGCCGAGTCAACGCAAATCCGCACCGCCCAGGGATGTAGGGCCCACATGGCAGCCTCTCTAGCATTGTTTTTTTCTCGATCGCGCCATCTCGTTCAACGCTCTCCGATCGAGCCGTTTACGATGCAGGATCATGGGTCCCGCTTGTCATCCTCTATGAACCAAAATTCCTTCTTTTCTTTGGATTTTTTTGACCCCCGATTTCTGGCTACTTCCTTTTTCTTTTGATCCCTTGCCGCCTTGGAAACGTTGAGACCGCTGCGCTAAATGGGACCCACATGTCATCCTCTATGAGCTATCAACTTTCTTTTCTTGGAGTTTTTTTGGCACCTCATATTTGGTCACTTGCCTTTTTCTTTCGATCCCCTGCCGCCTCTCAAACGGTGATACCGCTGATGCTAAATGGGACCCGCATGTCATCCTCTATGTACTATAAAACTTTCTTTTCTGGATTATTTTTGGCACCTCATATTTGGTCACTTGCCTTTTTCTTTCGATCCCTGCCGCCTCTCAAACGGTGATACCGCTGATGCTAAATGGGACCCGCATGTCATCCTCTATGTACTATAAAACTTTCTTTTCTTGGATTTTTGGCACCTCATATTTGGTCACTTGACTTTTTCTTTCGATCCCCTGCCGCCTCTCAAATGATACCGCTGCTGCTAAATGGGACCCGCATTTCATCCTCTATGTACTATAAAACTTTCTTTTCTTGGATTTTTTTTGGCACCTCATATTTGGTAACTTGACTTTTTCTTTCGATCTGCCTCTCAAACGTGATACCGCTGCTGCTAAATGGGACCCGCATGTCATCCTCTATGTACTATAAAACTTTCTTTTTTTGGATTATTTTTGGCACCTCATATTTGGTCACTTGACTTTTTCTTTCGATCCCTGCCGCCTCTCAAACGGTGAGACCGCTGCAGCTAAATGGGACCCGCATGTCATCCTCTATGAGCAATCAACTTTCTTTTCTTGGAGTTTTTTTTGGCACCTCATATTTGGTCACTTGCCTTTTTCTTTCGATCGCATGCCACGTTTGAAACGTTGAGGTACCTGCTGGCTCATGGGACCCGCATGTCATCCTCTGTGTGCTATAAAAGTTTCCTTTGTTGGATTTTTTTCACCCTCTGATTTTTGGCTTGCCTTTTTCTTTTGATCCCCTGCCCCCTTTGAAACGTTGAGTAAGCTGTTGGTTCAAGGGACCCGCATGTCATCCTCTATGTCCATCAACTTTCTTTTCTTGGATTTTTTTCACCCCCTAATTACTAGCTACTTTCTTTTTCTTTTGATCTCAAGCCGCATTACAAACATTGAGACCGCTGCTGCAAAATGGGACCCACATGTCATCCTCTATGTACAATAAATCTTGGATTATTTTTGGCTCCTGATATTTGGTCACTTGCCTTTTTCTTTCGATCTCATGCCGCCTTTGAAACGTTGAGTAAGCTGCTGGCTCATGGGTCCCGCATGTCATCCTCTACGAACAATAAAAGTTTCCTTTATTGGAGTTATTTTTGACCCCTAATTTCTGGCTATTTGCCTTTTTCTTTTGATCCCCTGCCCCCGTTGAAACGATGAGGACGCTGTTGGCAGGTCGGTCCCACATGTCATCCTCTATGAACAATAAAAGTTTCCTTTGGTGGATTTATTTTTGACCCCTAAATAATTTCTGGCTATTTCCTTTATTTTTCTTTTGATCCCCTGCCGCCTTGGAAACGTTTGAGAATGCTGCTGCCTCATGGGTCCCGCATGTCATCCTCTCAGAACGATAAATGTTTTCTTTTCTTGGATTTTGTTACCAACTGACTTTTGGTTTTTTATTTTATTTTCGATCCCCTGCCGCCTTTGAAACGTTGACGACGCTGCTGGCTCATGGGTCCCCGATGTCAGCCTCCCCGTACAAGAAACATGTGATATCTTGATTATTTTGCAGACAATAAACAGTGTATTTCGCTCTGAGCTATTGCAAACGGATAAATTAAATCTTTATTTTTACATAAACAAACTTATATGTTGAGTGTCCTTGTTTTTTGTTTTTGCGAAGCATAGGACTTTCCTGTTTTTTTTAGAAAAATCCGAACTTTCCTGTTTTGGAGTGGGCTGAAATTGTACGAGACAAAAGGCCCAGCAGGATAGTTCGAAGGCCCAGATGTCCAGATACAGCCCAATTGAAATCTTTCTTTTCTTGGATTTTTTTCACCCCCTGATTTCTGGCTACTTCATTTTTCTTTTGGTCCTGTGCCGCCTTGGAAACGTTGAGACCGCTGCTGCAAAATGGGACCCACATGTCATCCTCTATGTACAATAAAGTTTCTTTTCTTGGATTATTTTTGGCTCTTGATATTTGGTCACTTTCCTTTTTCTTTCGATCTCATGCCATGTTTGAAACGTTGAGGAACCTGCTGGCTCATGGGACCCGCATGTCATCCTCTATGTACAATAAAGTTTCTTTTCTTGGATTATTTTTGGCTCTTGATATTTGGTCACTTTCCTTTTTCTTTCGATCTCATGCCATGTTTGAAACGTTGAGGAACCTGCTGGCTCATGGGACCCGCATGTCATCCTCTATGTACAATAAAGTTTCTTTTCTTGGATTATTTTTGGCTCTTGATATTTGGTCACTTTCCTTTTTCTTTCGATCTCATGCCACGTTTGAAACGTTGAGGAACCTGCTGGCTCATGGGACCCGCATGTCATCCTCTATGTACAATAAAGTTTCTTTTCTTGGATTATTTTTGGCTCTTGATATTTGGTCACTTTCCTTTTTCTTTCGATCTCATGCCACGTTTGAAACGTTGAGGAACCTGCTGGCTCATGGGACCCGCATGTCATCCTCTATGTACAATAAAAGTTTCTTTTCTTGGATTTTTTTCACCATCTGATTTTTGGCTATTTCCTTTTTCTTTTGATCCCCTGCCGGCCTGCCGCCTTTGAAACGCTGAGTAAGCTGCAGGCTCATAGGTCCGACATGTCAGCCTGTATGAACGATAAAGCTTTCCTTTCTTGGAGTTTTTTTTACCCCCTAATTTCTGGCTATTTTCTTTTTCTTTTGATCTCAAGCCGCATTTGAAACGTTGAGACCGCTGCTGCTAAATGGGACCCGCATGTCATCCTCTATGTACAATAAAGTTTCTTTTTTTCTTGGATTATCTTTAGCTCCTGATATTTTGTCACTTGCGTTTTTCTTTCGATCTCATGCCGCCTTTGAAACGTTGAGTAAGCTGCTGAATCATGGGTCCCGCATGTCATCCTCTACGAACAATAAAAGTTTCCTTTTTTGGAGTTATTTTTGACCCCTAATGTCTGGCTATTTGCCTTTTTCTTTTGATCTCCTGCCCCCTTTGAAACGATGAGGATGCTGTTGGCACGTCGGTCCCACATGTCATCCTCTATGAACAATAAAAGTTTCTTTTGATGGATTTATTTTGAACCCCTAATTAATTTCTGGATATTTCCTTTTTTTTCTTTTGATCCCCTGCCGCCTTGGAATCGTTGAGGATGCTGCTGCCTCATGGGTCCCGCATGTCATCCTCTCAGAACGGTAAATGTTTCTTTTCTTGGATTTTGTTTACCAAATGATTTTTGGCTTATTTTATCTTTCGATCTCGTGCCGCCATTAAAACGTTGAGGACGCTGCTGGCTCAGAGGTCCCACATGTCAGCCTCTATGAACAATAAACCTTTCCTTTGTTTGATTTATTATTGACCCATAATTTCTGGCTATTTGCCTTTTTCTTTCGATCTCATGCCGCCTCTGAAACGTTGAGACGCTGCTGGCTCATGGGTCCCACATGTCAGCCTCTATGAACAGTCAAAGTTTCCTTTGTTTGATTTTTTTTACCCTAATTACTGGCTATTTGCCTTTTTTTATCCCCTGCCGCCTTTGAAACTAAGAGGACGCTGCTGGCCCATGGGTCCCACATCTCAGCCTCTCTGAACGATAAACCTTTCCTTTCTTTTTTTTCGATCCCGTGCCGCCTTGGAAACGGTGAGACGGCTCCTGCAAAACGGGACCCATATGTCATCCTCTATGTACAATAAATTTCTTTCCTTGGATTATTTTTGGCACCTGATATATGGTCACTTGCCTTTTTTTCGATCCCCTGCCGCCTTTGAAACGTTGAGGACGCTGCTCGCTCGTGGGTCCCATATGTCAGCCTCTAGGAACAATAAACATTTCGTTTCTTGGATTTATTTTTGACCGCTGATTTCTGGCAACTTTGCTTTTTCTTTCGATCCCCTGCCGCCTTTGTTAAAGTTGAGGACGCTGCTGCAAAATGCGTCCCACATGTCAGCTTCTCTGTACGATAATTGTTTCCTCTCTTTGATTTTTTTTCCACTGCTGGCCAATGGGTCCCCGATGTCAGCCTCTATGTACAAGAAATATGTGAATTCTCGATATATTTTAAGCCGAGATATGTAGGATGCTTTTTTTTCGATCCCTTCTGTTTGTTTTTACCTTCAAATGTTGAGGGACGCTACTGGCAAATGGGTCCTGCTCTAGCATTCTCAACTGAAGGAAAAACTGAAATATTGCCTATTCATTTGTTTTTCGTACTCCATGCATCTAATCCATACTAATTGTTGATCCGGGTTTTAGTTCAACTTAATTAGATCAAATTTGATCTACGAGGGAGTATGTAATATATTTTGGGTTCACAACACTGCACTTGTTAACAACAATCTGATGAAGAGGTTTGTCATTTTTTTAAACTACAAATACACTCTAAGATCTTGCACACTAATAGAATAAATCTTGGAACTTTATATAATTAATGACAATTTTGAAATCGACTATATGAATATATCAAAATATAGAGCCCATGTAGATGCGCATACTGGCTATGCGCATTTAAAAAGAATCATAATCATAATTGATACGAAATAAAAATAACTTTATATGTAGAATCTCGGTTTCTAGAGGGCCAATCATAGGATATCCGTGTTTAAATTAGGAAGGGCCCCAATGGCATGAGTCGGAGGCCCATTAAGTGTTTTTGGAATGTTATCAGCGAAGTAAGCAGGCTGACAGCAATCACCATGTACATGGCCGGCGGCAGCCCAAAAGTACAAACAATTGGCCCATGCAGGGAAGGTAGTACTTTTTTTTATTGGGAAGGTTGTCTGGCTAACCCAAAAAAAAAGTGGTGCTACATGGGGTAATACTTGAACCCGGAATGAGATCGAGTGCCTTGATGAAGGCGAGGCACACATAAATAGTACTCCGTACCATGCCTTGCCCCTCCCTTTCAACCGTTGGATAAAAAATAATTAGACAGATGACTATTAACTAGTAACTGCTACAGTACCAACCAATGTACAGGACATGTGCTACAGTACGTCGTCCACAGTGCATGTGCTTTAGAACCATGAACAGTACATATGCTACATGCTACAGTACTTTGATCTTAGCTATCTATTTTCAATCCAACGGCCAAATCTACAAGTCACCGTACTGTTCATCTGTGCCTTGCTTATGTCAAGGCACTGGATCCTGGACACTTGAACCCATGATCGTTGCTGAGGGTTGCCTATTTGCGCATAATATGTTTTGTCAGCGGGCACTTCACTAGTTTGTGCAAAACATATCCAGCGCAGGATTCAAAAAAACATCACGTTTTTTTCTTTACGTAAACAACAAAACATCTCATGTTCATCACAATCCAGCCAACATAAGCACATAATAATTAATAGTACAACTAGAGAGCTGTACACATAAATAAGGTTTGTCAAGCTTCATGCACTAGCCAACGCAACCAAAAGTCCGAACTAATGGAAAGGGCTAGGCAATCCAATTATACATTTCAACATCCCCCCTCACATGTGACCACAATCCAGTAATGGTACCATCATGTTCACCACAATGCATCATTAAAGAGAGCAGTATACTATTATAGACCAGCTCTCTCTAAAGAACATTTGTAAGACAACTTAATACAGCTGTGATTCATATTGTTGCCCCAGCGATGGGTGATAACCTGAACACCATATAACCTTCTCACAGCAATTGTAACCAAATATGAGCACCTGCAATGATTTGGTGTCAAGCTTCTTGAAGGTCAGGAGGTATCCTACCTTCAAGTCATGTGCTTTGACAAACTCTGGCCATCCTTTGTCCATTAAAACATTGCCATCTTGTTGCTTCAGGTCCACAATCCAGGTGCATGCAGTGGACATCTTCAGGTTGATGGACTCTGGACACCCACCGTAAAACCAGGGTAGAACACGACTGGGGATGGAAATCACCTCTAACTCCGATGTACATAGTACCTTGCAGAAGCTGTCAGGGGTATTCTCCTCATCGATGCGCCCAAACACCTTGCACACTGGGGCTGGCTCTACAGATGTCTCCTTCCATGATAAGCTCTCTCCAAGCTTGAGCTTCTTGTTTGAACACTGCAAAAAAGAGGCCTCAATTAGATAATGCCTCTAGCTTCTGACCGTAATTCCAAGCAAATGCATAATCAAAGGCACCTAGCAAACTCAGCGGATCATTGTTCTTATCAAACACACAGTCTGAACAATAAGCTTCTGAATCTAGCTAGGCTGATATGTACAACCTTGTATCATCAAATTATTCAGCATAGTGTATCATTGTATCGCAGAAGCCAAATCGATATAAATAGTAGCTATGAGAATAGAAATCAAGCTAGCATGAGCCATGCATGCTTGCTGGCTATGTCTAGCATCAGAATAATGCATCTGCAGTTCATCATCCGCCAGTACAGATTGACCAAGCAAACAAAAAAAAATCAGCGTCGGCCTAAAGAGTCCACAAGCCAGACATGCATGCTCGGTGTCCTCATATGTGATCATCGGCCGTGGATTGACCAATAGCATATTTGAACGATTATTACTGCACACATTAGATCCAGTCCCAACATAGCTAGCATGGGTGCATGTGTAACCCGAGTCTTTACCAGAGGATTAATATATACACTGGCTGAGAGAAGTACTGTATATCAAACAATGCTAAGCAACCGGCAATACAGCTTAGATATAATAAAGATGTGACCGGCAACGCTAGTGATTCGGGGGAAACATACCGCCATTGCAGCCATGGACCGAGAGAATCGGGGATGCCGCGCCGCCTTAGTGGAGTTTTTAGATGCGACGTCGCCGCATCCGTAGAGGACGGAGTCCAAGCCGCGTAGTCCGAGCGGTGGTGGACGCCGGTGGTGTAGAGAGAGGACTCAGGGGAGATGGACGGCGAGGGATCTGGGGAGATCTGAAGTTCTGAACATGAGGGGGCTGTGAGAAACTGAGAATGATACATCAGCAATCAGCAAGGGAATAAATGCGCGTGTCCCCCGGTCAAAAAAAATGCGCGTGTCTAGGAGGAACGAAGCCAGGTACGCAGGAATCCACACACAAAACTTCACCCGGCGGGTCACTGGGCTTTATCAGTATCTGGTGGGGTCCGGACCTACAGACCAGTGAGACATGTCGTGTGGGTTATGATCCGTTCAGTGTGCACACAGAAATTGCATTCAGAGCTCAGGGCTTCAGGCTACGTTGTACTATACAGTAATATATCCATTTCTTTTGGTAAAATGAAAACGATACTCCATCTGATCCTCATTACATGATGATAAAATGGATGTCTCTACAACTAATATGTGTCTAGATACATCTATATGAGAGCGTCTGTGTTTGTACTGTGTATCTAAAAAAAATATGGATCGGAGGGAGCATTAAGAGGTGTCCAAAAAAAACTGCAAACAAACATGGATGTAAGCAGTTGAGTATTAAACCAGTGCGTGAAATACCTTTATATCTCGACCATGTAACAATGAATATGAGAAGTTTTTGGGGTTTGACCATCTGCACTTGTGTTTGCTACAATCAGATCAAAAAATTGGTCACTTTTACACTTTCTAAAATAAAATGTATTTTTCCCTGAGATTTTACAAGTTCGTACAAGATAGCATTGACTACATCTGGGATATATCACATTTACACTTACAAATCTATGAATATTTCAAAATATTGAGCTCCGTGTACCTACATATAATACAAATCATCAGACCGCACATTGAAACTACCGCAGCATATCACAGTAAATTAAAATAAAATAAAACAAGTCTAACATATACTATATTAGCTAATTAACAAAGTCTCATCACAGTGTATCTGATCCCCAGTTCAGCTTAATACAAAAACCAAGTTCAGCTTGAACATCAGCAGGGGAGTAACCCAGGTCCAAAAGCAGCATCTAGTTAATTCAATAAAATATTGAGGTTATTCTGATCCCCTCTTCCTAAAAACACTGCAGATCATGCATGCAACTAAGGGTGATCAGCACAAAATATTATCCTCTGGGTGGAGGTGTTACTGTCGTAGATCAACACATTCATCAAGGAAGTGTCTTTCACCTCGAAGACGAGAAGGTCATCAAGCTGCAGTTCATGCGCCTCTGCAAACCCGAACCAACCATCCTTCAAGACCAGTTCACCCTGGTACTCATCGATGTGCACATACCAGGCGCAGCCTACGCTGGTCTTGAGCTTGATAGGCCTGGGAAGAATCCCTTTCAGACATTGCTTGAATTCTCTGGGGATGACCAACATATACATGTCATCGTTGCCGTCCAGTTGCACATAGAAGCGCGAGGGCTGAGGAGGGTCCGCCGAGTGACCAACCCGTTTAGGGCGGCCTTTCCCTCGCCCTTTTAATATACAACGTTGAATTGCTGCATCACGCCTGCCCGTCACCTTTGGCTTTTTGGCTAGTGAATTTCTTTGAATTCTGAACTCGGGGCGGTGCAGAGGACATGTACAATCGACAGTCCTAAGACGTAGTTGCTCATTGACGTTGGAGCGAGTTTGCTTCTGCATCTAGTTAAGCACGGTATATATCAATCAACAGCATATAAATCAGAACGTAGCATACATGGAGAAAATGCATCTAGCTATCTCTTTAATTAGTTTGCACAAAATCTAGCAGCAGCAAGACAATTTGATTTTACAGGTACTGAGCAAGCTTTCAGACTTTCTGAAACAGGTAACATGGAGCATATATTTGTATGTTCAGACTGCGAAACCCTGCTCTGTGATGGATACTATTACTAAACATCTTTTTTTGCCAGAACTAGTACTTAACATCTACTGTTTCCCGTCATTAAAAAAACATTTGCAGAAGAATACTACGGTTTCCCGTCATTAAATTTTAAAGAAAAAAGAACTTGTTTAAGATCCCAACTATCATTGACTACTTACACCTGCATCCTAGTGAGTTCAGGACAACTTACAGCCACTTTTGGTGGTGCCGCCACCGGAGAAGACCGTGCCGCGGGGGTTGGGGTCGGCGCAGCCGGAGAAGCTGGTGCCGCCGCCAGGGAAATCAGTGCCGAGCCAGATGGTGCTTCCAGCGGAGAAGAAAGTACCGCGAGAGATGGAACCGACGCTGCCAAAGGGTAAGAAACGGATGTACTCGTAGATCCTTCTCTAGTCACGATCTGGATAGAAGAGACTGGACGTCCATCAAGCTGCTGGAGGATGCGGTGGATCAAATCGGCTGAGTTCAGGAAATATCGGTGATGTTCATCTGTGTCGGCGAAGCAGCTGCCGGTGGAAGGAGGAGGCGAGCCGTTCATGGCAGTCATTAGTGTAAAAGAGGTGAAGTGGGTGGGAGTATGGGTGGGAGAGAGAGGGTTCGGGACTGAAGTAATTGTAGTCTGCTCTCTCTTTTTTACAAGCATGCGTCCTCAGGCTGATATTTTTTTTAGATACGTACTCAGGCTGCTTTGTCAAACCAGGGCCTCAATGAAGCTAATAGCGCGCTATAGCATATCTAGAGGGTCCACGCTTAGTAATTTTGCTCGCTGTGGCGCTATTTGCGAAACAGCATGCTATATCGCCCTAAAACTTCATAGCGTTAGCGCGCTATTTTTTTCAGGCAAGTTGCTTTCACTTTTTCGTGGTGATGAACTAATCTGTTGGTTCCACTTCTAAATCAGAAAATAATATCGCTAATGCTAATATTTTTTAATAAATAATTTATACTATGTTGTTGCCTTGTGAAATGTTGATGTTAGCCTTCTAATATACTTGAGATCTATTTCTATATGTGGTTATGTATGTATGATTCAGTCACTTTTGGACTATATATATCTATTCGTTCTAGTAAAATTATTTATTTTTAGGCTATATTTAGTATTATTTTGAAAATGCTATTTAAAATATACCACACTATTACCACGATATAGCGTCCATATCGTTTGAAGGTGGCTGCCGCTAATTCATTTAGCACGCTATTTTAAACCTTGGTTAAGACGCGTTTGGCGGCCTGCATCCAGGCTGGTGGGGAAATACCGTACCCAAGTGCTTAAAAGATTGCATCTTTTAGCTGGAAAACATTAGGGCATGTCCAACACAGGCGCTACTGCAAGGGCGCTAGGAATTATTTCCTCGTCGTTTGGCGGTTGGAGAGGCTAATCCCAGCGGTAGTCCTAGCGTCGACGCAAAAGAAAGCAGGGGCGTGAAACTCTTTTCACCTGTCCTAGCTAAAGCACCGGAACCAACAGGAAGTCAGTCTGTCATCAGCAATTAGCGCTGCAAGGAGAGTACCTGGAGGATTTTACAATCTTTTGACATTCATTTGTTCTCTATTAGCGCCATATAGTATATAGCATTGTAATGCCCTTATACTCCTCTCAACATTAAAAAAAGGTGTGCATATACTAATAACAGTTGCTGAAATGAAACTAAAAATAAACAGACATGCACGGTTTACGAAGGATGGAAATACAGAGTTCATCACCATCCGTTTTAAATTATAAGATTAGATTACTTCAATGTGGGTTTACATACGCACTAAAATGAGTAAACAGACACACTGAAATGGGTCCAGGTATATAAGATTCAGAAAAAAGGAAGAGCATCTTAAGATACAGAACAGGTTACTAAATTGTTCAAACATATCGTACAAAAAAGATTATTTGCTCCAGAAAGATTCATGGCTCAGTTTAGGGTTGCATCAACATGCGGATATTTTTCAGACTAGGCTTAAACCACATTGTCGCCTGTCGGGGAAATCCCCAACCATCTTCTGGAAGGGTGATAACTCCCATGAGCTCATTTTCCCCTTGCTGCAGGTTACAACGACAAATACAACTAAATGCTGGTTCCCGAAATGCATAGTACGCGATGTACACACAATTTGACCTCATGAATGGAGTCAATGTTCCATCAGGAGCATTGCCATCATTTATCTTCAGGTTCAATGGATAATTCAGTCCAATGAACAGAGAGTGTGTGCCAAGGCTGTCAACTCGACTCCAATTGGGTCCAATCAGGGATAGATCTTTCTCAAAAACATGTATGACAGGGGCAGGACACTCCCGCAGGATAAGGCCATTACCATGATGCAGAACTTCTGCAGGCTCAAGGTGATCATTGCTACGTATATACCGATCTTCATGGATGATCATCAAGCGCTTGCCATCGGCTGATCGAGCTAAAAACCATCTGCCAGATGGTTCCTTCATCGGTGATGGGATCACGAATGGCGGGGCAAGGTGTGCATCTGCATTGTAAACGGAGACAACAAAAAATAGTGTTTGAATGGCTCGGGAAGACAATAATACCAGTAGCTGCAACTTCACATTTGTAGGATCAAATGGAGGATGCAGTCATTATACTTGTATAAAATCTCGAAGAAATAAAATTGTTCCCATTTGAGATGTATGTTAATTACACTCATATTCATTGATGGTAGATACATGTCTCAACCTTATCTGATCCATGATTGTAATGCTTTGAGTACATCGAATATTGAAATAAATTGAAAGTTTGCATGCATCAATTGATGAAGAGGCCAGGGCTAAGCTCCTTATTCATATTCTGACAAGAGCATGCAGTAACTAATTCAGGAATGCATTCATATACTGCAATAATCTGGTTTGGGTTGACAGATTAGTGCACAGCATATACTACTGTAATTCGTTTGTAGCAATGGTTCAGTCAGGTTAGGATAATTTAATGGTGCACAGTCATTTGAAAGGTGAAAAAAAGTCTTAGTGAGCAATTAGTTATTTCAGTTACAATATATCATGAATGGGCTTGATATTAAAATTTATTGCGAAGTATATCATATGGATTGAAGAATTACCAGCCTGTGATTGATCCCAGCAATATGTGGTGCCGGTCCACCCATCCACCGCAACAATAAAGCCGTTGTGCTCGATGGCATCACTGTAATCTACACCCCAACTAGCAAGAGAGAATAACCTCCACTCCTGGCTACCATTAGCCAGGTAAGCGAGTCCAGAATTGAATAGAGCGATGAGCTTGTAATCTGAGTAATGTCCAGCTTTTGTGGGCACTTCGCAAATTACAATCTTCAACAAAAACATGGCACGCCCATACGTCATGTACCTTTCAGGAGGCAAGTCGGGGAAGCCAATCCATTCCTCCCGAAAAATGTTGCAAGTTTCCGACGATGGTAGGGAGATTTCTTGGTGCGTGTAGATGTTCGCGAGGAACCAGTTCCCACCACTGTCCACGCCGGCGATCCAGTCGCCATTCATGCCAACCCAGAATCTATTGTCCATGAACGGCAGGATGGCTGTGCGCCGAGGATGGTCGAGGGGCACAACGTGGTACACCGTGTGGTGCGCACTACTATCATCATAGTGCCAATGGGCAGAATCGGGCATCAGCAAGCAGGGTCCATCCCAATGGTGTAGATTCATGTTGTCGGCGACATGGCGGCACAGCGTTTTGGAGCATGCGGCCAGCCGGACGTCGACTGTAACGTCCAGACTCTGGGCAATGAGATTGAACAGCTCGGCGGGGAGCTTCCCCCAGTCGCCATCCAGCTGGTCGTCGTTCGATGCCGCCATGGAGACGAGATGGATTTAAAAGGGCGGATGCAAGTATGTGTGATTGGAGTTTTGTAGGAGAGTCGAGCGGGAAGGAGGAGTGCTGCGGTTCTGCGGAGGGGTGAGGAGAGAAAGCTATGCAAATGGGAGATCTAGAGGATGAAAAAACTTCTAGCAGCGGTTGGCGAGTGGAGAACGATGATGGAAGTGGAGAGCCAAGGATGGAAACGATGGACATGAAGAGTAGGAGTGGATATGACTTTTTTTATTCTTCAGCAGCTGCATCGAGGCGCCGAGTAAAACTTCGGCTAGGATAGCACGCCACTACGTCCTGGTGCAGTTACTGTCCCGTCAAATCAGTTTGACCACAGAAATGGTTTCTTTATTACAGTATAACTTAATTTTTTCGAACAATATATACTAGTACTCCATTTAATATAATCACTCCGATTCATATTACTTGTCAAATGATATGGATGAATCTAGAACTAAAATGTGTCTAGATATATCTATATTATAGTCAACTAATATGAATCCGAGTTTGTTTGGTTCAAAGGATTTCTAAAGGTATCTTGTACGGAGTAGGATTTTTACACATAGGGATTTTTCCTATAGAGCTTGCTTGATTCAAAGGATTGAGAACCCTCCAAAATACCTA
The DNA here is from genome assembly GCA_030979885.1 of Lolium multiflorum. Classification (NCBI taxonomy): domain Eukaryota; kingdom Viridiplantae; phylum Streptophyta; class Magnoliopsida; order Poales; family Poaceae; genus Lolium; species Lolium multiflorum. Next base: position 86,177,205 of record CM061751.1, read on the forward strand.
TGGATTGCTTTCTCTACAATCCTATCTCTCGGTAATATTGCTATGTGTCTATAACAACTATGAAATGAACTCAATCTCAATAGAAATTTCCTTTGTCTTTCCTAATCAAACAACTAGTTATTTTATGTCTTCGTTTACAAATTAAGATAATTTTTAGGTTATAGGTAATCGTCGAGCTTATGTGATCATCTTTTATGATCAAACTTACTTGATCAGCCGCGGAGGCGCAAAGGAGCAGTGGTGTGCATTAATACGGCCGCATGGGGAAGGCACAGCTAGCGACGATGAGACGTATCGCCAGCATTGGCCTAGGGAACCGTCGCCACCATTAATAAAAGCTATCCCTTTGGGCACCATGTCTCCCACTACTCGTGTCACGCGCGCATGTGGGTTACGGATGGATGGGCTGGGGAAGCCGGACAGAAAACATGACAACCAGGGGGAAAATGAATAAAAATAATACAAAGTCGAAAATATTTCGAAAAATAAACTTTGTACTTCGTAAGAAACTCCATGCGTTTAGCAAATGCGAAGGCAATATGTTGAAACACGTCTAGACCACGTCTAGAACCACTTCCCAAAGCTTAAGGATTATATTGATTTTTAGAAAGTCAAACTATGTTAAGTTTGACTAAGTTTTTACCAAAAGCATTAATATGCAAGATACAAAATCAATATTATTAGATAGAAAATAAATTATATTTTCATATGGTGTCTACAAAATATTATATGTGCTGATAGATTCTTCTAAGAGTTTGGTCGAACTTTACTTGGTTTGACTTTTCAAGAAAAATATACAAAGCTTTAAGCATTGGAACGGAGGTATTTTTCGAAGCACCTACTTGTCTTTAGAAGACAAAAGAAAACATGGAGTAAGGTTGTTTTTTGTGCAAAAGTTTACGTCAAAATCTGGTTATTTGTGTAAAAAGAATCTCAAATTGTGTTATGTGCAAAAACTGCACCAAGAAGTGGTGGTATGTGCAATTTCCTCCATCACACAAAAGGCAAGCCATTGATACATATATAATTGTGAATAATTACAAAAGTAGTAGGCAGCTAATAAGCGCACATGATTAAACTGCTATGCGAGATCTTCAGCCACCAGAAGTCGTTCCCGCGCCTCTCTAGCATTGAAAATCACGCGTTCTGCGACTTCCATCAAAGAGACAAGCTGAGCTTTGATCCGTTCTCCCAGATGAATGGCCTCGTCACAACTCCTACGAGCACAGGCCGTGATCTCATCCACTTCTAGGAAAGACACCGCCTGCCTGTACCGAAATATCTTGATCCCTAACTCTCTGTTCTCCTCCCGCATGCTGGCAAGATCCAACTTCATCCTCCGACAAGATAAGCAAGGGGAGTGATCCTGCCAAAGGTAACAACAAACATATCGAGCGTTACCGGCAAACGAAGGGCACAAATTGGCTGATTAACGAATATGGTCACTAACATGTAGGACAGACTTAAGTGGTGTCTACATGTCAGTGACTCGAAGTACCCAAAAACCAGCAACCCAAAGTCAGCTAGTAATATTAACCTCCGTCTTCAGCTCCTTCATCCTCTTGAACGGCGGGGAAGCTGGCAACTTATCTTCTTCTACGACCTCTCGCTGGAACCTGACGTCGAAGGATGAGAGATCCTGCGAACGGATGTGCTGCGCCTGCGCGTGCGATTCCCCAGGGCGCTTCTGGCGTAACTCGGAGTTCTCCGCGCCGAGATGCGGAAGTTCCGCTCCCGGGGCCTTGTTGACCCTAAGCCGAGATAGCTCCTGTGTAAGCCGACGAAAAATGTTCAAAATGTTACAGATCAGGCATATCATTACCAGTGCAAACGAGGTAAGTGAATCTCCGGGATCTCGCCCAACGACCGCGGTTGGTCCAATGCCACCACATCTTCTCCGAGATTGACTAACTCCTTTACATCATCTTCTCCGACATTGACTATCTCCTTTACATCATCTTCTGCTCCGAGCTTGACCATCTCCTTTACATCATCTTCTCCTGCGAGCTTGATCATCTGCCTCACATCATCTTCTCCGGCGATATCGACCCTCTCCTGCGGAAGATAACAGATATAAGTCCGAGTATTACCAGCAAAACGAAGGTAATTAAAAGAGGCGTAGTAACCCTTGTGTCCTGGCTAATCAACGGCGGGGACGCTGAGCCCGCATCGTCTCCTCCGAGATCTCCCTTCGCAGGCAGGATTGTTAGAGACAGTGTACTTCTGGTAGTAGTATTTATGCGTGGGGCGCCAGGGGGTCGAGAAGCTAGGACTGCATCTTCTCCTCCGAGCTCTTCCTTGGTAGACATGACAAATGAAACGAGGTGTGGGGGGCGTAAAAGGTATAAAATGGCGGACGGCCGCCCCGCCTCGGCCCTCCAAGGCTTAATTTTTTTGCCTTACTAAACTAAAAACCCTATTTTGCGTCTCACACGGACTGCCCTCAGAGGGCTGCAGGGTCCCATATGCGTGCAGGTCCCACACTTTAGTGAGCACAAATCATATGCGGTAGGTAGGCAAACTTCCAACAATCTTCTTTGTCAAGTGAAGACACGTCGTCAAGACTCTCTCTCTCTCTCCCCCCTTTTGTCATTGAAAAAAAAAGAATATTAGACGGGCGCGTAGCCTGCACTGCAGGGGGGCGATTTTGACAAAAGTAATCCTTTTGGCGAAGAAAAACACAGAAAGCCACACAAAAAGGTTAGTCCAGTGAAATAGATTGCTCAGAGGGTCAGTCCGTAATTTTCTTTGCCAAAAGGGTTATTTCTGTCAAAATCGCCGCACTGCAGGTTTGCAGCACTGAAAAACCTTGCGTGCCAGTCAACATCACTTCCCGGATAGGTTGAAGCATTTCGAGGCCGTGACTGCTCTCCCTTCCTCTTCTCCTTCCGTGTGATGCCGCTTCCACCTTTTATCCTTTGCAACATTTGCAAAAAATTGTCCGTGACTTGTGCTCACTGAAGTGTGGGACCTCACGCATGGGAACCACACGTAAGTGACAGACATGTTGGTGTAATAATTCGGGTGATCATTATACTGTATTAGAACTCCGTACAAAGTTTCGTATGGATTCAAGGGTAGGAAAGCCAACTTATTTACATGACATTATTTTTTCCATGAAGCCAAGTTAACTCATCTAACACTTGGTACATTTTGGTTATATATTCGAAATTTTACTTGAAACTTGTTGGTCATGCCATTTTACTACTCGCCTAACACTTTTTCCGCGCGTGAAGGGATGGGGTGGGCGTGATGCTACCCTAAATTTGTGGGACCCCAAAAAACTTGCAAATCAAGCCAAAGAAACACACTCTTGTCCCCTACCCCCCCCCCATGATTTTGACCTAAATTTGAAATCAAGCCAAAGGTGGTTCAAAAACGGCAATCGGAAATCATGGATTGTTCATCATTTTTCTATATAGCTAGGGAAAATAGCAGACATGCCATACCAATGTTTTAGAAAAGAGCCCTTCAAAAAAGTGTGGCAACATGTTGGAATTCGACCATCTTAATTTCTTCCCACGTGTGAGCTTTGGTACTACTACTACACAAGAACCATGTCAAACTTTTGAATCATGGCCCATTTTATGTATATATTTGCAACTTTTCATGCACGCATGAAAACTTTGCAAAATATGTGCATTTTGGGTTGTCGCACATAAATGTGTGTTTACTTGTCTGCCACCAATTAATCCAATTCTCATTTGTGGGGAAACATGACACGAGATGGCCATTTCCAAAGTTTCATGAATTATCTCAAAGTGAATCCATATATGTACAATTTTTGGGGGCTAAATTTCATGTTTTAAACCTAGCTAGTATTTGACCAAGATTCAAATGGGCATAAAATTCAAAAAAAAACAGAAAAATGAAAAACCAAAGCACATAGCCTTCTTATGTCATATAGTAAGAATTCAAGTTGATAAACAAGGTCTAGACATATTCAAACTAGAAAAATCATGTATCTACCCCTAACACTCTAAACTCTGTCTTATGAAGTCAAGCATGAAGAGAAGTGGTTTTGGGTTTCAAACATGGAAATTTCAAAAACCTCCCAAAAGCTTCATTTTAGAGTGACTAAGAAGGATCCATGCTTACCTTTTAATTTTTAGATTTTAAACTTGTTTAAATCTTTGTGAAACCTAGGATTTGACCAAGATTCAAATGGGCATAAAAAATCAGGAAAAAGCCAAAAGAATGATAAACCAAAGCACATAGCATTCTTATGTCATACAGTAAGCATTCAAGTTGATTAACAAGGTCTAGACATATTCAAACTAGAAAATCATGTATATATCTGTCCCTAACCTTAAACTCTGTCTTATATATGAAGTCAATCATGAAGAGAAGTGGTTTGGGTTTCAAACATGAAAATTTCAAGAACATCCCAAAAGTCGCTTCATTTTAGAGTGACTAAGAAGGATCCAGGCTTACCTTTTCGTTTTCATATTATATACTTGTTTAAATCCAGGTCAAACATAGGATTTGACCAAGATTCAAATGGGCATAAAATAAAAAAATAGAAGAATGAAAAACAAAAGCACATAGTCTTCGTATGTCATATAGTAAGCTTTCAAGTTGATAAACAAGGTTTAGACATGTTCAAACCAGACAAATCATGTATCTAGCCCCTAACCATAAACTCGGTCGATCTTATGAAGTCTAGCATGAAGAGAAGTCGTATTGGTTTAAAACATGAAAATTTCAAGAACCACCCAAAATCTTCAAATGGGCATAAAATTCAAAAAAACCAGAAAAATGAAAAACCAAAGCACATAGCCTTCTTATGTCATATAGTAAGAATTCAAGTTGATAAACAAGGTCTAGACATATTCAAACTAGACAAATCATGTATCTACCCCTAACACTCTAAACTCTGTCTTATGAAGTCAAGCATGAAGAGAAGTGGTTTTTGGGTTTCAAACATGGAAATTTCAAAAACCTCCCAAAAGCTTCATTTTAGAGTGACTAAGAAGGATCCATGCTTACCTTTTAATTTTCAGATTTTAAACTTGTTTAAATCTTTGTGAAACCTAGGATTTGACCAAGATTCAAATGGGCATAAAAATTCAGGAAAAAACCAAAAGAATGATAAACCAAAGCACATAGCATTCTTATGTCATAGAGTAAGCATTCAAGTTGATTAACAAGGTCTAGACATATTCAAACTAGAAAATCATGTATATATCTATTCCTAACCTTAAACTCTGTCTTATGAAGCAATCATGAAGAGAAGTGGTTTTGGGTTTCAAACATGAAAATTTCAAGAACATCCCAAAAGTCGCTTCATTTTAGAGTGACTAAGAAGGATCCAGGCTTACCTTTTCGTTTTCATATTTTATACTTGTTTAAATCCAGGTCAAACATAGGATTTAACCAAGATTCAAATGGGCATAAAATAAAAAAAATAGAAGAATGAAAAACAAAAGCACATAGTCTTCTTATGTCATATAGTAAGCTTGCAAGTTGATAAACAAGGTTTAGACATGTTCAAACCAGACAAATCATGTATCTAGCCCCTAACCATAAACTCGGTCGATCTTATGAAGTCTAGCATGAAGAGAAGTCGTATTGGTTTCAAACATGAAAATTTCAAGAACCACCCAAAATCTTCAAATGGGCATATAACATTCAAAAAACCAGAAAAATGAAAAACCAAAGCACATATATAGCCTTCTTATGTCATATAGTAAGCATTCAAGTTGATAAACAAGCATGTCTAGACATATTCAAACCCGACAAATCATGTATCTACCCCCTAACCCTAAACTCTGCATGTCTTATGAAGTCAACCATGAAGAGAAGTGGTTTTTGGGTTTCAAACATTGAGATTTCAAGAACCCCCCAAAAGCTTCATTTTAGAATGACTAGCTAGGAAGGATCCAGGCTTACCTTTTCATTTTCATGTTATAGACTTGTTTAAATCTTGGTCAAACCTAGGATTTGACCAAGATTCAAATGGGCATAAACATTCAAAAAAATCAAAAAATCAAAAACCAAAGCACATATAGTCTTCTTATGTCATATAGTAAGAATTGAAGTTGATAAACAAGGTATAGACATATTCAAACTAGACAAATCATGTATCTACCCCCTAAAGCCCTAAACTAGCTTTGTCTTATGAAGTCAAGCATGAAGAGAAATGGTTTTGGGTTTCAAATTAAACATGGAAATTTCAAGAACCCCCCCCAAAGCTTCATTTTGGAGTGACTAAGAAGGATCGAGGTTTACCTTTTCATTTTCATGTTTTAAATGCTTTAGATCTTGGTCAAACCTATGATTTCACCACGACTCAAATGGGCATAAAAATTAAAAAAAAAAAAAATGAAAAACCAAAGCACATAGCCTTCTTATGTCATATATAGTAAGCATTCAACTTGATGAACATGGCTGGTCTAGACATATTCATAATAGAAAAAACGTGTATCTACCCCCTAACGATTAATTAACTTTGTCTTAATTATGAAGTCAAGCATGAAGAGAAGTGTTTTTGGGTTTCAGACATGGAAATTTTGAAAACCTCCCAAAAACTTCATCTTAGAGTGACAAAGAAGGATCCAAGCTTACCTTTTCATTTTCATGTTTTAAGCTTGTTTAAATATTGGTCAAGCCTAGGATTTGACCAAGATTCAAATGGGCATAAAAATTCTGGAAAAATAAAAAAATAAAAACCAAAGCACATAGTCTTCTTACGTCATATATATCTATAGTAAGCATATTCAAGTAGATAAACAAGGTATAGACATATTCAAAACAGACAAATCCTGTATCTACCCCCTAACCCTAAACTCGGTCTTATGATGCCTAGCATGAAGAGAAGTCGTTTTGGGTTTCAAACGTTTAAGCCAAAAGCCCCATTTCATATATTTCAAATTTGGTTCAAATTTGAAAGACATACAAGTTATAGCACACATAGTGCATACATGTTCACACATACTGCACTAGATGCTAATTAACCCTATAGTTTGAGGCCATTTGGATGAGGTCGAAAAAATCTTGGATTAGAAATGGGGTTGTTCGAACCCCGTAGTTGGATTTTTTATGAACTTGATCTGTAGTACTGGGCAAAACCCTAGTTTAACGTATTTAATTATAGATTCGTAGGTTGATTTTTCTACCTTTTTATTATTATTACTATGCAGCACATGTGTGTTTGCCCGTCGAGTGAAACTCGGAGGAAGAGGGATCACTCGGAAGGAGAGAAGAAGGGAGAGCATTATGGTGTCTCCCCTTTTTCGGGTGATGATGTTGACTTTTGTGCAGGGTTTGTCAGTGAGCAGGAGGTGCGAGCGAGCGAGCGAGTCGAGCGAGGCCGAGAATGAGAGAGATTTGTTTTTTTTGTGAGAGGGACAACCGAAGGATCCAGAAGGACCCACAGACTTCCAAAACGCATCCTGATGCGTCTTCTCTTGACAAAGAAGATGGCTTGGAGTTTGCGTACCTACTGCACTTGACTTGTGCTCACTGAAGTGTGGGACCTCACGCATGGGCACCACACGTAAGTGACAGACCAATTGGTGTAAAAACTCGGTTGATTATTATAGTGCATTAGAACAAAGTTTCCTATGGATTCAACGGTAGGAAATCCAAGTTAACTCATTTACATGACATTATTTTTTCCATGAAGCAAAGTTAACACATCTATCAATTGGTACATTTTGGAGTGACTAAGAAGGATCCATGCTTATTCGTTTTCACGTGTTAAATTTGTTTAAATCTTGCTCAAACCTAGGATTTCACCAAGATTGAAATGGGCATGAAAATTCAAAAAAAAATGAAATACCAATGCACATAGTCTTCTTCTGTCATATAGTAAGCATTCAAGATGATAAACAAGGTCTAGACATATTCAAACCAGGCAAATCATGTATCTACTCCCTAACGACCCTAAACTCCGTCTTATGAAGTAAGGCATGAAGAGAAGTGGTTTTGGGTTTCAAACATGCAAATTTCAAAAACCTCCCAAAAGCTTCATTTTAGAGTGACTAAGAAGGATCGAGGCTTACCTTTTCATTTTCATGTTTTAAACTTGTTTAAATCTTGGTCAAACCTAGCTAGTATTTGACCAAGATTCAAATGGGCATAAAATTCAAAAAAAATCAGAAAAATGAAAAACCAAAGCACATAGCCTTCTTATGTCATATAGTAAGAATTCAAGTTGATAAACAAGGTCTAGACATATTCAAACTAGACAAATCATGTATCTACCCCTAACACTCTAAACTCTGTCTTATGAAGTCAATTAAGCATGAAGAGAAGTGGTTTTGGGTTTCAAACATGGAAATTTCAAAAACCTCCCAAAAGCTTCATTTTAGAGTGACTAAGAAGGATCCATGCTTACCTTTTAATTTTCAGATTTTAAACTTGTTTAAATCTTTGTGAAACCTAGGATTTGACCAAGATTCAAATGGGCATAAAAATTCAGGAAAAAACCAAAAGATTGATAAACCAAAGCACATAGCATTCTTATGTCATATAGTAAGCATTCAAGTTGATAAACAAGGTCTAGACATATTCAAACTAGAAAATCATGTATATATCTGCCCCTAACCTTAAACTCTGTCTATATGAAGTCAATCATGAAGAGAAGTGGTTTTGGGTTTCAAACATGAAAATTTCAAGAACATCCCAAAAGCCGCTTCATTTTAGAGTGACTAAGAAGGATCCATGCTTACCTTTTCGTTTTCATATTATATACTTGTTTAAATCCAGGTCAAACATAGGATTTGACCAAGATTCAAATGGGCATAAAATAAAATAAAATAGAAGAATGAAAAACAAAAGCACATAGTCTTCGTATGTCATATAGTAAGCTTTCAAGTTGATAAACAAGGTTTAGACATGTTCAAACCAGACAAATCATGTATCTACCCCCTAACCATAAACTCGATCGATCTTATGAAGTCTAGCATGAAGAGAAGTCGTATTGGTTTCAAACATGAAAATTTCAAGAACCTCCCAAAATCTTCAAATGGGCATAATATTCAAAAAAACCAGAAAAATGAAAAACCAAAGCACATAGCCTTCTTATGTCATATAGTAAGAATTCAAGTTGATAAACAAGGTCTAGACATATTCAAACTAGACAAATCATGTATCTACCCCTAACACTAAACTCTGTCTTATGAAGTCAAGCATGAAGAGAAGTGGTTTTGGGTTTCAAACATGGAAATTTCAAAAACCTCCCAAAAGCTTCATTTTAGAGTGACTAAGAAGGATCCATGCTTACCTTTTAATTTTCAGATTTTAAACTTGTTTAAATCTTTGTGAAACCTAGGATTTGACCAAGATTCAAATGGGCATAAAAATTCAGGAAAAAACCAAAAGAATGATAAACCAAAGCACATAGCATTCTTATGTCATATAGTAAGCATTCAAGTTGATAAATAAGGTCTAGACATATTCAAACTAGAAAATCATGTATATATCTGCCCCTAACCCTAAACTCTGTCTTATATATGAAGCAATCATGAAGAGAAGTGGTTTTGGGTTTCAAACATGAAAATTTCAAGAACATCCCAAAAGTCGCTTCATTTTAGAGTGACTAAGAAGGATCCAGGCTTACCTTTTCGTTTTCATATTTTATACTTGTTTAAATCCAGGTCAAACATAGGATTTGACCAAGATTCAAATGGGCATAAAATAAAAAAATAGAAGAATGAAAAACAAAAGCACATAGTCTTCTTATGTCATATAGTAAGCCTTGCAAGTTGGTAAACAAGGTTTAGACATGTTCAAACCAGACAAATCATGTATCTAGCCCCTAACCATAAACTCGGTCGATCTTATGAAGTCTAGCATGAAGAGAAGTCGTATTGGTTTCAAACATGAAAATTTCAAGAACCACCCAAAATCTTCAAATGGGCATATAACATTCAAAAAACTAGAAAAATGAAAAACCAAAGCACATATATAGCCTTCTTATGTCATATAGTAAGCATTCAAGTTGATAAACAAGCATGTCTAGACATATTCAAACCCGACAAATCATGTATCTACCCCTAACCCTAAACTCTGCATGTCTTATGAAGTCAACCATGAAGAGAAGTGGTTTTTGGGTTTCAAACATTGAGATTTCAAGAACCCCCCAAAAGCTTCATTTTAGAATGACTAGCTAGGAAGGATCCAGGCTTACCTTTTCATTTTCATGTTATAGACTTGTTTAAATCTTGGTCAAACCTAGGATTTGACCAAGATTCAAATGGGCATAAACATTCAAAAAAATCAAAAAATCAAAAACCAAAGCTAGCACATATAGTCTTCTTATGTCATATAGTAAGAATTGAAGTTGATAAACAAGGTCTAGACATATTCAAACTAGACAAATCATGTATCTACCCCCTAAAGCCCTAAACTAGCTTTGTCTTATGAAGTCAAGCATGAAGAGAAGTGTTTTTGGGTTTCAGACATGGAAATTTTGAAAACCTCCCAAAAACTTCATCTTAGAGTGACAAAGAAGGATCCAAGCTTACCTTTTCATTTTCATGTTTTAAGCTTGTTTAAATATTGGTCAAGCCTAGGATTTGACCAAGATTCAAATGGGCATAAAAATTCTGGAAAAATAAAAAAATAAAAACCAAAGCACATAGTCTTCTTACGTCATATATATCTATAGTAAGCATATTCAAGTAGATAAACAAGGTATAGACATATTCAAAACAGACAAATCCTGTATCTACCCCCTAACCCTAAACTCGGTCTTATGATGCCTAGCATGAAGAGAAGTCGTTTTGGGTTTCAAACGTTTAAGCCAAAAGCCCCATTTCATATATTTCAAATTTGGTTCAAATTTGAAAGACATACAAGTTATAGCACACATAGTGCATACATGTTCACACATTGCACTAGATGCTAATTAACCCTATAGTTTGAGGCCATTTGGATGAGGTCGAAAAAATCTTGGATTAGAAATGGGGTTGTTCGAACCCCGTAGTTGGATTTTTTATGAACTTGATCTGTAGTACTGGGCAAAACCCTAGTTTAACGTATTTAATTATAGATTCGTAGGTTGATTTTTCTACCTTTTTATTATTATTACTATGCAGCACATGTGTGTTTGCCCGTCGAGTGAAACTCGGAGGAAGAGGGATCACTCGGAAGGAGAGAAGAAGGGAGAGCATTATGGTGTCTCCCCTTTTTCGGGTGATGATGTTGACTTTTGTGCAGGGTTTGTCAGTGAGCAGGAGGTGCGAGCGAGCGAGTCGAGCGAGGCCGAGAATGAGAGAGATTTGTTTTTTTTGTGAGAGGGACAACCGAAGGATCCAGAAGGACCCACAGATTTCCAAAACGCATCCTGATGCGTCTTCTCTTGACAAAGAAGATGGCTTGGAGTTTGCGTACCTACTGCACTTGACTTGTGCTCACTGAAGTGTGGGACCTCACGCATGGGCGCCACACGTAAGTGACAGACCTGTTGGCAATGTTGGTGTAAAAACTCGGTTGATTATTATAGTGCATTAGAACAAAGTTTCCTATGGATTCAACGGCAGGAAATCCAAGTTAACTCATTTACATGACATTATTTTTTCCATGAAGCAAAGTTAACACATCTATCAATTGGTACATTTTGGAGTGACTAAGAAGGATCCATGCTTATTCGTTTTCACGTGTTAAATTTGTTTAAATCTTGCTCAAACCTAGGATTTCACCAAGATTGAAATGGGCATGAAAATTCAAAAAAAAATGAAATACCAATGCACATAGTCTTCTTCTGTCATATAGTAAGCATTCAAGATGATAAACAAGGTCTAGACATATTCAAACCAGGCAAATCATGTATCTACTCCCTAACGACCCTAAACTCCGTCTTATGAAGTAAGGCATGAAGAGAAGTGGTTTTGGGTTTCAAACATGCAAATTTCAAAAACCCCCCAAAAGCTTCATTTTAGAGTGACTAAGAAGGATCGAGGCTTACCTTTTCATTTTCATGTTTTAAACTTGTTTAAATCTTGGTCAAACCTAGCTAGTATTTGACCAAGATTCAAATGGGCATGCATAAAATTCAAAAAAAATCAGAAAAATGAAAAACCAAAGCACATAGCCTTCTTATGTCATATAGTAAGAATTCAAGTTGATAAACAAGGTCTAGACGTATTCAAACTAGACAAATCATGTATCTACCCCTAACACTCTAAACTCTGTCTTATGAAGTCAATTAAGCATGAAGAGAAGTGGTTTTGGGTTTCAAACATGGAAATTTCAAAAACCTCCCAAAAGCTTCATTTTAGAGTGACTAAGAAGGATCCATGCTTACCTTTTAATTTTCAGATTTTAAACTTGTTTAAATCTTTGTGAAACCTAGGATTTGACCAAGATTCAAATGGGCATAAAAATTCAGGAAAAAACCAAAAGATTGATAAACCAAAGCACATAGCATTCTTATGTCATAGAGTAAGCATTCAAGTTGATAAACAAGGTCTAGACATATTCAAACTAGAAAATCATGTATATATCTGTCCCTAACCTTAAACTCTGTCTTATATATGAAGTCAATCATGAAGAGAAGTGGTTTGGGTTTCAAACATGAAAATTTCAAGAACATCCCAAAAGTCGCTTCATTTTAGAGTGACTAAGAAGGATCCAGGCTTACCTTTTCGTTTTCATATTATATACTTGTTTAAATCCAGGTCAAACATAGGATTTGACCAAGATTCAAATGGGCATAAAATAAAAAAATAGAAGAATGAAAAACAAAAGCACATAGTCTTCGTATGTCATATAGTAAGCTTTCAAGTTGATAAACAAGGTTTAGACATGTTCAAACCAGACAAATCATGTATCTAGCCCCTAACCATAAACTCGGTCGATCTTATGAAGTCTAGCATGAAGAGAAGTCGTATTGGTTTAAAACATGAAAATTTCAAGAACCACCCAAAATCTTCAAATGGGCATAAAATTCAAAAAAACCAGAAAAATGAAAAACCAAAGCACATAGCCTTCTTATGTCATATAGTAAGAATTCAAGTTGATAAACAAGGTCTAGACATATTCAAACTAGACAAATCATGTATCTACCCCTAACACTCTAAACTCTGTCTTATGAAGTCAAGCATGAAGAGAAGTGGTTTTGGGTTTCAAACATGGAAATTTCAAATACCTCCCAAAAGCTTCATTTTAGAGTGACTAAGAAGGATCCATGCTTACCTTTTAATTTTCAGATTTTAAACTTGTTTAAATCTTTGTGAAACCTAGGATTTGACCAAGATTCAAATGGGCATAAAAATTCAGGAAAAAACCAAAAGAATGATAAACCAAAGCACATAGCATTCTTATGTCATAGAGTAAGCATTCAAGTTGATTAACAAGGTCTAGACATATTCAAACTAGAAAATCATGTATATATCTATTCCTAACCTTAAACTCTGTCTTATGAAGCAATCATGAAGAGAAGTGGTTTTGGGTTTCAAACATGAAAATTTCAAGAACATCCCAAAAGTCGCTTCATTTTAGAGTGACTAAGAAGGATCCAGGCTTACCTTTTCGTTTTCATATTTTATACTTGTTTAAATCCAGGTCAAACATAGGATTTAACCAAGATTCAAATGGGCATAAAATAAAAAAAAATAGAAGAATGAAAAACAAAAGCACATAGTCTTCTTATGTCATATAGTAAGCTTGCAAGTTGATAAACAAGGTTTAGACATGTTCAAACCAGACAAATCATGTATCTAGCCCCTAACCATAAACTCGGTCGATCTTATGAAGTCTAGCATGAAGAGAAGTCGTATTGGTTTCAAACATGAAAATTTCAAGAACCACCCAAAATCTTCAAATGGGCATATAACATTCAAAAAACCAGAAAAATGAAAAACCAAAGCACATATATAGCCTTCTTATGTCATATAGTAAGCATTCAAGTTGATAAACAAGCATGTCTAGACATATTCAAACCCGACAAATCATGTATCTACCCCTAACCCTAAACTCTGCATGTCTTATGAAGTCAACCATGAAGAGAAGTGGTTTTTGGGTTTCAAACATTGAGATTTCAAGAACCCCCCAAAAGCTTCATTTTAGAATGACTAGCTAGGAAGGATCCAGGCTTACCTTTTCATTTTCATGTTATAGACTTGTTTAAATCTTGGTCAAACCTAGGATTTGACCAAGATTCAAATGGGCATAAACATTCAAAAAAATCAAAAAATCAAAAACCAAAGCACATATAGTCTTCTTATGTCATATAGTAAGAATTGAAGTTGATAAACAAGGTCTAGACATATTCAAACTAGACAAATCATGTATCTACCCCCTAAAGCCCTAAACTAGCTTTGTCTTATGAAGTCAAGCATGAAGAGAAGTGTTTTTGGGTTTCAGACATGGAAATTTTGAAAACCTCCCAAAAACTTCATCTTAGAGTGACAAAGAAGGATCCAAGCTTACCTTTTCATTTTCATGTTTTAAGCTTGTTTAAATATTGGTCAAGCCTAGGATTTGACCAAGATTCAAATGGGCATAAAAATTCTGGAAAAATAAAAAAATAAAAACCAAAGCACATAGTCTTCTTACGTCATATATATCTATAGTAAGCATATTCAAGTAGATAAACAAGGTATAGACATATTCAAAACAGACAAATCCTGTATCTACCCCCTAACCCTAAACTCGGTCTTATGATGCCTAGCATGAAGAGAAGTCGTTTTGGGTTTCAAACGTTTAAGCCAAAAGCCCCATTTCATATATTTCAAATTTGGTTCAAATTTGAAAGACATACAAGTTATAGCACACATAGTGCATACATGTTCACACATACTGCACTAGATGCTAATTAACCCTATAGTTTGAGGCCATTTGGATGAGGTCGAAAAAATCTTGGATTAGAAATGGGGTTGTTTGAACCCCGTAGTTGGATTTTTTATGAACTTGATCTGTAGTACTGGGCAAAACCCTAGTTTAACGTATTTAATTATAGATTCGTAGGTTGATTTTTCTACCTTTTTATTATTATTACTATGCAGCACATGTGTGTTTGCCCGTCGAGTGAAACTCGGAGGAAGAGGGATCACTCGGAAGGAGAGAAGAAGGGAGAGCATTATGGTGTCTCCCCTTTTTCGGGTGATGATGTTGACTTTTGTGCAGGGTTTGTCAGTGAGCAGGAGGTGCGAGCGAGCGAGCGAGCGAGTCGAGCGAGGCCGAG
Organism: Lolium multiflorum; assembly: GCA_030979885.1. Taxonomy (NCBI): domain Eukaryota; kingdom Viridiplantae; phylum Streptophyta; class Magnoliopsida; order Poales; family Poaceae; genus Lolium; species Lolium multiflorum. The sequence goes on from CM061751.1 coordinate 86,192,338, forward strand.
AATGAGAGAGATTTGTTTTTTTGTGAGAGGGACAACCGAAGGATCCAGAAGGACCCACAGATTTCCAAAACGCATCCTGATGCGTCTTCTCTTGACAAAGAAGATGGCTTGGAGTTTGCGTACCTACTGCACTTGACTTGTGCTCACTGAAGTGTGGGACCTCACGCATGGGCACCACACGTAAGTGACAGACCTGTTGGTGTAAAAACTCGGTTGATTATTATAGTGCATTAGAACAAAGTTTCCTATGGATTCAAGGGTAGGAAATCCAAGGCTTACCTTTTCATTTTCATGTTATAGACTTGTTTAAATCTTGGTCAAACCTAGGATTTGACCAAGATTCAAATGGGCATAAACATTCAGAAAAATCAAAAAAATCAAAAACCAAAGCACATGTAGTCTTCTTATGTCATATAGTAAGAATTGAAGCTGATAAACAAGGTCTAGACATATTCAAACCAGACAAATCGTGTATCTACACCTAACCCTAAACTATATCTAATGAAGTCAAGCATGATGAGAAATGGTTTTGGGTTTCAAACATGGAAATTTCAAAAACCTCCCAAAAGCTTCATTTTAGAGTGACTAAGAAGGATCCAGGCTTACCTTTTCATTTTCATGTTTTAAAATTATTTAAATCCTGGTCAAAACTAGGATTTGATCTTGATTCAAATGGGCATAAACATTCAGAAAAAAACAAAAAATCAAAAACCAAAGCACATATAGTCTTCTTATGTCATATAGTAAGAATTGAAGTTGATAAACAAGGTCTAGACATATTCAAACCAGACAAATCGTGTATCTACACCTAACCCTAAACTATATCTAATGAAGTCAAGCATGATGAGAAATGGTTTTGGGTTTCAAACATTGAGATTTCAAGAACCCCCCAAAAGCTTCATTTTAGAATGACTAAGAAGGATCCAGGCTTACCTTTTCATTTTCATGTTATAGACTTGTTTAAATCTTGGTCAAACCTAGGATTTGACCAAGATTCAAATGGGCATAAACATTCAGAAAAAATTAAAAAATCAAAAACCAAAGCACATATAGTCTTCTTATGTCATATAGTAAGAATTGAAGTTGATAAACAAGGTCTAGACATATTCAAACCAGACAAATCGTGTATCTACACCTAACCCTAAACTATATCTAATGAAGTCAAGCATGATGAGAAATGGTTTTGGGTTTCAAACATTGAGATTTCAAAAACCTCCCAAAAGCTTCATTTTAGAGTGACTAAGAAGGATCCAGGCTTACCTTTTCATTTTCATGTTTTAAACTTGTTTAAATCTTGGTCAAACCTAGGATTTGGCCAAAGATTCAAGTTGATAAACATGGTCTAGACATATTCAAACTAGAAAATCATGTATCTACCCCTAGCCCTAACCCTAAACTCTGTCTTATGAAGTCAAACATGAAGAGAAGTGGTTTTGGGTTTCAAACATGCATGGAAATTTCGAAAACCTCCCAAAAACTTCATCTTAGAGTGACTAAGAAGGATCCATGATTACCTTTTCATTTTAATGTTTTAAACTTGTTTAAATCTTGGTCAAACCCTAGGATTTGGCCAAGATTCAAATGGGCATAAACATTCAGAAAGAACAAAAAATGAAAAACCAATGCACATGCATAGTCTTCTTAGGTCATATAGTAAGCATTCAAGTTGATAAACAAGCATGTCTAGACATATTCAAACCCGACAAATCATGTATCTACCCCATAACCCTAAACTCATCTGTCTTATGAAGTCAACCATGAAGAGAAGTGGTTTTGGGTTTCAAACATTGAGATTTCAAGAACCCCCCAAAAGCTTCATTTTAGAATGACTAAGAAGGATCCATGCTTACCTTTTCACTTTCATGTTTTAAACTTGTTTAAATCTTGGTCAAACCTAGGATTTGACCAAGATTCAAATGGGCATATATAAACATTCAGAAAAAACAAAAACCAAAAACCAAAGCACATATATATATAGCCTTCTTATGTCATATATATATATATATAGTAAGCATTCAAGTTGATGAACAAGGTCTAGACATATTCAAAACAGAAAAGGCATGTATCTACCCCTAACCCTTAACTTTGTCTTATGAAGTCAAGCATGAAGAGAAGTGGTTTCGGGTTTCAAACATGGAAATTTCTAAAACTTCCCAAAAGCTTAATTTTAGAGTGACTAGGAAGGATCCAGGCTTACCTTTTCATTTTCATGTTTTAAGTTTGTTTAAATCCTAGTCAAACCTAGGATTTGACCAAGATTCAAATGAGCATAAAAATTCAGAAAAAATCAAAAAAAATGAAAACCCAAAGCACATAGCCTTCTTACGTCATATATATAGTAATTAAGCATTCAGGTTGATAAACAAGGTCTAGACATATTCAAAACATACAAATCATGTACTCCGTATCTACCCCCAACCCTAAACTATGTTTTTGGGGGATTTCTTTGACGAAGTTATAACACCCCCACATTTCACATTGGAATTACTTTCAGTAAATCAGCATAAAGTCGTTTAAATGTGCGAAACTATCTTGAAAGTACTAAAACCGTAAAAGTTGGGAATTGGCACTAAAATATGGCGTAATTTATCTAAAAAATGTAGAGTTGCCAGTTTGACCCGTATCTTATATGTACACCATTCACAAAATAAACATATTTTGTCATCTAGAAAATGAAAAAAATATTTTTTATACCGAAAAGTTGAAAAGTCTAGTCATTAACATTGTTGGGAATGGCAAGATGCACCACCATGCCCAATTTGGGCACATTGTAACAAACTGTGCCACAAATATGGCCATAACTATATCATTTGGCTTGCAAACCATGAATCTTCATACACGATAGTCCGCTTTGTGAAGACATTTTGTTTTTCACTACCCTATCACATGTTTCTTATTTTCCCTGTCAACTAACACATACAAGCACACTCCATGTAGAAGGGTTTCATTTTTCAGGTTTTCTTCAGTTTCATTTATTTATTTCAAAACCAGGTCAAAATGTTTTACATGATTATCCTGCAAAGGGGTTGAATATTTCAGTACTATCGCTGGTTTCTATATATAGTAAGTAATATGTATATAAAAATTATTTATGGGGACTTGTAGGACCAAGTTATAACATATCTACAATTCAAATTTGAATTACTTTCAATAAATCAGCATAAAGTCATTTAAATGTGCGAAACTAGCTAGAAAGCACTAAAAACCGTAAATTTGGGATTTGTCATTAAAATATGGCGTAATTTATTTAAAAAATGTAGATGCGCCATTTTGACCCATATCTTTTCTACCCCATGCACAAAAAAACATATTTTATCATCTAGAAAATGAAAAACGATTTTTTATACCGAAAACTTGAAAAGTCTAGTCATCAACATTGTTAGAAATGGCAAGATGCACCACCATGCCCAATTAGGGAACACTATAACAAACAATGTTGTCCAGGGATAATCAAACTTGGTAATATGAACTATGAGATTGAACAAAACGTTATATTTGGTTTACCCTTTGAACCTCCTAACTTACCACAACATTGACTTCTTATTTTTATTTACAAATAGATATTTTAATATCCCATTGTTGTGCAATAATATATGTTTTTTATTATCTCAAATCAATTAGCATTTGATTTTAAAAAACTACCATAATAATTCATGAGAAAGCGTTGAACAAGTTTCAGAATGTAATTTTAGACTTGATAGTTGATATGACCAATAATAGACTTAAATTAAATTGGATTTCAAAGTTCAGATTTTATAAGCGAATATAGTTTCATGTTGCAGATTATGTATTAGCTTGAGGGGCACCCCTAGAATAAAGTAGGTCGGTCACTTACGTGTGGTCCCATGCGTGTAGGTCCCACACATCAGTGAGCACAAGTCACGTGCGGTAGGTAGGCAAACTCCCAGCAATCTTCTTTGTCAAGTAAAGACTCGTCGTCAAGACTCTCTCTCTCTCTCTCTCTCTCTCTCTCTCCCTTTTGTCGCTGAAAAAAATGAATATTAGACGGGCGCGTAGCCTGCACTGCAGGTCTACATAACTGAAACCCTGTGTGCCAGTCAACATCACTCACCGAAAAAAGTGAAGCATTTCTTTTCACCATAAATAACAGCGGCCCCGTGAGGCACTGCTCTCCCTTTCTCTTAATTTCTCCTTCCGTGTGATCCCTCTTCCACCTTTTATCCTTTGCACGATCGAAACTCCACTTATTGTTGTCATTGTTGCACAAAACACTCACTTAACCTGTTCTTTTGCACATATCACCAACTCATGTATTTGTTGCACAAAGGTCTAAATCTGTCGCTAAGCTACTTTACTCTAAATCTGATGACCGGGACCTAGAAGGTAGTGATATCCCTTGTGTAGTGTGTTTTTTAGAACTCTAAAAGAATATGAAAATATTTTAGCAATTGAAATAATATAAATTAACTAATATGGGATCGATAGTCATGAAATATATTTTCTACTATCCGGCCAATATCAAGTGTCATGAAATATATTCATTGTAAACTTAGTGATAATCACTCGAGTTTGATATGAATGGCCTAGCTAGCTATGGGCATCTCCCACTATATATGTTGTCCACACGACCAAGCAACAAGCATCCATGAGGAAAGTTTCTTATGGGTGACTTTCATCTCTGCCGCAAAACACGCGCCGAAATTGTTGGCGCGTCCCATTTTCAAGCTACCCCAAAACCTGCGGTTTGCCCGTCGGCCTATAAACATCGGTCCACAGAGGATATTTCCCTGTAGAGCACAATTCGAACACCACATCTTTCTCATGCTTCTACCAGGCACACTCCCACGACGACGGCCGTGCCCCACCGCCCCTCCTCACCATCACTGCCTTCTCACCGGCCACCGTAGTGACCGACCACGTTTTACCGGCTCCCTTGCTGCCTAGCAAGCCGGATTAGCTTCCTCGACGCCGACGTTCACCGCGCCATATCTCCTCCGGATCTGCTTCCCCGACTCTGTAGTCCACCTCACCGGAGATCGAGATGGGCAAAAAACGCGGCCCCAAAGTCGACCACCCCCAACCAAAGAGTAAATCCGCCCGGGCCTCAGACGAAGGTTGATGAATACTTTACATGTCCGCTTTTGTTATATGCATTTGATTTCTTACACTAGTTTTCGTTGCTTTCTTGCAATGCATTCTTGCTGATATTAGATCAGTGTAGATAGTTGTTTGCCGCGTAGCTATATGAGATCTTAACCTTACATCTGCTGATCGAGAGGAAGATCGAGGTTATGTCCGCTTTCGTTATGCATTTCTTTTCCGAGAATCACTTCTGTGTGATATGTTTTGGGGGTTTGAAGTATGCATTTTACAAAGGTTATGATAGCAGTCAAGCTAGCAGAGCAATTTGTTGATAGTATTAAACTGCCTGTATTTTTTTTATCTCGGAACTCTGCTGATCGTAACCTTACATCTGCTGATGGAGAGGCAGAGCTTATGTCCGCTTTCGTTACGCATTTCTTTTCCAAATATCACTTCTGTGCGGTACTTTTTTGGGGTTTGAAGTATACTACATTACTACCTCCACCCCAAACCTGAAGGCTTATTTATAAAAGTCAAACCAAGTAAAGTTTGACCAAACTTTCAGAACAATCTATCAAGAAATATAATATTTTGTAGATACCGTACGAAAATATATTCGTTATCTATTTAATGATATTAAATTTGTATTTTGCATGTTAATGATTTTTGATAAAAACTTCGGGATGGTGGTAGTACGTATTACAAAGGTTATGATAGCAGTCAAGCTAGGAGAGCAATTTATTGATAGTATTAAACTGCCTGTATTTTTTTCTATTTGCAACTCTGTGTGCGCCATGTGGAATTGCATGCTCTAGCCAGTTCATCCAATGAGGTTTTATCACTTAACACCAGAAGTTCAGGATTTTTTTTATCACAGAACCACAACCCTAGAAATTTGTATCACAAAACACTAACATTTGGGGTAATTGTTTCGCAGAATACATGATCTCTGTTTGATAGCCCATTAGTGACCTCCGGCCACCGTCAGTTTAAGAGTGACCGCAGGAGAAAGACAATTAGACTTTATTTTGTGGTATTTGCTGTTAAACGCAAATACAAAGCTGTTTGTCAACACTAGTTGTTAAATCTTAAGTCCAGACAGTTCAAAATAAAATCTTATGTCCAGGGTAGTTGTATTGGTAAACATTATCAAAACCTTATGCTGGTACAGAATATATTACCCAAATCTCATGTTCTTGTGTGGTTATAATTTCTTGTGGATATTTGTCATATGGTAATTCATTTGTGTGTAGCATATGTAACAAGTGTGACTCATATTCTCATTTCCACAGAGTGTCTACAAAATTTCACACCAAAATTCATTTGTTTGTAGCAAACATGCTCACGTACTGTAAATTGGTGTCACGCTGTAGGGTCATGCTCTTGTCAAGCCGACTAATGACAAATAATGTGTTATGTGAAATAATTTCCCCAAATGTTGGTGTTTTGTGATTAAAAATCCCCAACTTGTGGTGCTAAGTGATAAAACCACTCATTCAATAGACCGAGCCTTAGGCATGTATCATTAGATATTTTTTTAGGAAGGCTGCAAATATTTATTTTGAATACTGCGTTGCTACTTGCTAGGATTTGAACTCAGGACCTTGTAGGTCTGATACCATTTCGAATTGCATGCTCTAGCAAGTTCATCCAATAGATCGATCTGTTGGAATTTGGAAGACCCTAGGCAATTATATTAAGCACACGCCATTCCATATGGTTAACCATTGGCATGAAAATGACACTTATATGTGTTTGAGTCTATATGTGGATTGCTTAGCCCTTTCCATCAGTTCGGACTTTTGGTTGCGTTGGCTACTGCATGAAGCTTGACATCATACTTATCCTAAAAATTGTTGCTGCTGCCCTTTGTTGCCCAACATAAATTATTTTTGAGCCATAATTTGTTTGCCCTTTCCATCAGTCCGGACTTCCGGTTGCGTTGGCTAGTGCATGAAGCTTGACAATATGAACATCAATTATTTTTGAGCCATAGTTTGTTTGTCATTACACCTTTTGAGCAGTCTCACTGCTACTATTAATTTGTTCTTATATGCACAGTTCCATGATAAATCTCATCTGCATTTCTCGCCAATGCATGTTAGGTCTTCCACTCGAGAATGAGTACGAAGAGCAACGGAGGCAAACTATTCTGCATAATAGCCGAGTTGCAGCCTCGTTGGGCCTAACACTACATCCTTCTACAAGGTCTAGTGCAAAAACGCCACCCACCTCCCTCACAAAGGATACGGAACATTCCTCTGATTCAGAATTTGATCCTGCTGATTGTGATGGCGAGCTGACTCAGGAAGATGCCCTGGTCGACTATCGTCTGCAACACAACAAGGTGAGTTTTCTCTGTCCTGTCATCGAATTATTTGTCCCAACTTCCATTTGTTGTATCCCAGTCCTACCAAATATGTTACCCATGCCATGTTCAATCTCATTACTACAATTTTTCCTGCTTAGTTAACGCCTCATATATGTTTTGGCATATGTTGCCTGACTGTTTTTCCATTCCATCTGCATATCATCATCATATAATATTGTACATTGAAATATCATTTATGTGTGACAGGCATCTGCAGATTCGGGAAAGAACTTTTCAAGAACGAATAGGAGGAAGAACACTCAACAGGAACCTCAGGCTGATACCGGAGGATGGGTGACAGTGCGTAATAAAAAAAGAGTTAAGCCTGATGCTCGTGCTGCTCCTCCTATTACAAGGTCTAACAAGAGACTGACACGAGGTGGCGAACAGGCCAAGAATGATAACAGTAAAAGGTCTCGTAAAAACCACAAACCATCGAATCAGACAGAAGTAGCCCCAGCATGTACCAGCCCACACATTCCACAACCACCAGTTGCCAATACTGATTCTCAGCAACAATTGCCAACAGAACCAGTTTCCACAGCAAATTCTAGCCAAGAATTGGCACCATCAGGAGTGGTGGTAGGTAATAATGGCCAAGGACACATGATGCTAGTCCCAGATGATACAGCCTCAAATGTCCAAACAGTGCTGCCACAACACCAGCAAACTGGTGATGATCTCCCTCCGACCCTTAGTCCTGCGAAAGACAACTCCTCTCCCGATGATGAGACCCACGCCAAAAAAGGTAATACTTTTTTCAAGACTTGTAGTTTAATGCTCCCTTATGTATCTATATACCATGATAGCTTGATGTAATGCTTAACTTGGTAGGTTCGCCACGATCAATAAAAACGAGGGGGCCAACGGTAGGAAAAAAACTTGCAGCTAAGATTTCCGGAATGGGTTCAAGATTTCGCATCACATCTATTGTAGGTGGCAGAAGGCCACTTCATCCGCATGAATCTTCATATCTTGTATCACAGGTTGGCCATTTTATCAGGAATGAACTTCCTACCTTCCCATTGTGGAAGCAGCACGTTGACACCCCTTCACAGTTCGAGAGTTTAGTGCATAATTTACACGTAAGTCATGCTTCTCCTGGTAATGATAAATTATTCCACATTGATCTGTCCCATTTCTTGTAGCTTACTGTTGTTTCTATGCTATATAACTCACCAATCATTCCACCGTTGTGAGCAGTTAAGGTTTGAATTCGATGAGGATAATGAGGATGTAAAGTTTGTCATCGCTTCCATATTCAAAGAATTGTTGCGCCAGCACCGCTATAAGCTTAAGGCGACATACTTCACTGGCCAGATTACTGCCAATGTTCGAACAAAGTCTCCTGCACCCTGTATGACTGACGAGCAGTGGGGAGATCTTGTCAAGCATTGGTCTGATCCAAAGAATGTGGTATGGCTTATGAGGACCGTGAAACCAGATTAAATTCCGAATACTTATTTTGCGCCAGTGTCTCACTAGTCTCCTTTTGCAGACGTTGTCTAAAAGGAACCAGGCTAACCGCTTGAAACAACGTTTACCAAGCCGTACAGGATCTCGTCACTTGGTTGGGCATCTCTGGCAAAAAGTAATGCCCCGCTGGTCTGTACTGCTACATATGTTACTCGTAAATTGTGTAGAACTCCGTGTGCATGTTATATTTCCATCCTCCATTTCAACCACGTTATTTGATCTCCATATGATTGTACAAAAATGCAGAAAGTAGATCATGCAAACAACATGCAACCAGACAAAGAGATGACTCTGGCAGAGCAGTTCGAGGCATGCCAGAAGAACAAACATAATGTGATAGGAGAACTTGCAGAAAGTGTTATTGTAAGTCTTCTTTATGATTTAAATTTTTTAACTACACACTTGCCAATTTGTAGGAGCAATATGTCAATATGATCTTGTAGGCGTTTTTGTGAAAATGCATTTGATGTGTAATCAGGCATACCAACTTGTAGGATTAGAAGTAGTTCATACACATTAAATCTACCGTCTGCATGTTTCTCTGTAATAACTTTTATTTTTACACGACTCAAAACTTTTCAGGCAAATATGAAATTGGAGATGGCAAAACCCGGGAAAGATGGTATGGAAAAAACTCTAGAAGAATGTATGGAGACATTTACCATGGTACTTAAAAATAAAGATATCACCAAAAACACTTTCCTGCGAAATGCTGGGTTTTTGCAGTCCAAGTCCAAGTCCAAGTCTTTCTCTGCACAAGTTCTGGAGGAACAAATCCAAATAGAACGAGCTGCAGCAGATGTGTTAAGAAACCAAGTTGACATGTTGAGATCGAGATCAGAAGCATGTGATGCCCTACTGCAGGAGGCCAATCAAGTTTGTTATAATCTCTCAAAAGACTAATAAAATGCCATAGATAATTGGAGATGAAAACACTGACATTGACATGTGAGTACCTTGGTATTGTGAAATGTTTACTGAGACTGAGGCACTGTTCCTATTTTGTTGGTGGATGCATTTATCTACGGCTGGGATCAACTTGGTAGTTGTTCCTGTGGATGTTTTAGAAATTGGTTGCCTAGCCTTTTCAATCCGTTCGAACTTAAATGGTATTAGAGCCAAGGTCTCGAGTTTGAATTGTTGACGGTGTGGTTCAATTCATCCTTAAATTGTTGGTGCCCCATTGGCCCTTGTAAAGCTTCATGTGCCTACCTCCGAATCCAGTGTTGAATTTCTCTTGTCACACACGAGGATGGCTGTTAATGTGTATATAAGTGGGTTGCATAGCCCCTTTTATATAAGGTTGCAAGTTTCCTTTTTGTGTTGTGCCTTTGGGATTCAGCCTGCACTTCTGACTTTTGGTTGCGTTGGCTACTGCATAAGTTTAATATAGTTCCATGTGGTTTTTGTTGAGTTCTATAATAAGTGGATTGCCTAGCCCTTTCCATCATTTCGGACCTGTGGTGTGCTATTCTGTTTTCCACGTATTAGACCTCCTCTTCTTAACAAGACTCCATGAGTAGGAGGCACTATGATTTTTTTTTGCGCATGAAATTACTCAATTAGATAGCTTAATCCCATTTGTTGACTCTCTGTTGATCAGCCACTTGAGGGTAAAACTGAGTATATTGCACTAGCCAGTATTTTTTTTATGAGGTAATGCACTAGCCAGTATTAGTACTCGAGGGGAAAACTGAGTGCAGATATTTTTCCAGTGTAAGGCTAACTGAGTACACGTAACGGTGCAGACGTGCAGTACCACGGACGCGTGTCGCGGTGCACAGCGGTTAGGCGGTGCGCGTGTTGAGACCAAACGTCTAGCTTTTTTGAGAAACTGCCGAGACCAACCGTCACGTTGCCAGAGCCCCCTCTCTCCCTCCCTCTGCACACAGTCTCATTCTCACTCACGCACGCAACCACGCCTCTCACGTCCCATCAACTTCTCCAAATCGAAGGAAAAAACACCAACCGCCCACGCGCGCTCCCTGCCGGCGATGGACAAGAAGAATGCGCCGGCGGCCGTCGCCTCCGTGAACTGGGCCTCTCTCTCGGCTGATGGACCACTTCACAAGATCGGCGAATGCTTACTGGCGAACGAGCAGTACGCTGACACCTACTCTGCTATGAGGCAAGTCTGTAGAAATTGGCGCTCAGGTTTACCTGAGCCCGACGTGCACCTGCACGAATGGATCATGCTAGACCACGGCCTTCCACGCGCTGCTGATTTCACCTTCCTCCACCTCCGCACATCCCGCTACGTCACCATCGATCTAACGGAAGTTCATGCAAGGTTCAAATTCCTCCATATCTATAGAGTTAATCTATTTTTATTTTCAATCTTAAACATCTTAGTGCTGAATGTTATCTTCATCAATATATTTTAGATACTACTTTGTCGGCTTTTGCCGTGGCGTCATCGTGCTTGCCCAGAAGAACCAGCCGCACAAGATACGGCTTCTGAACCCACTCACAAAGACATTGAATACTATGTTTGAGGCGCATATGCCAAACGTTATTCTGAAGTCAGTCGCTGTGATGAAGTCCCCGACTATGGTCTTCGTTTCCAAAGATTACCCGGCGGAAATTGCTTGGGTCGATGAGAGCACTCCAACTAAGGGTATAGATGAAGATTGGGGAGAAGGAAGATTTTCGATCGAGCACCATTGTCTGCGTTGCATTACCCCGTTCAATGGTGAATTGTATGCAATAGCTGTGAACAATTTTGAGTTCGGAAAATTAGTGTGCACCAACAATGTCCAGTTGGAGCAGCGTGCGAGCACTGTCAAAATGGATACACTATTTTCATTTCCAGAACTTGGAAATAACAAGTTCTACCTTGTGGAGTCGGATGGTGCTCTGCTGCTTGTGTTGTTGGACAACAAGCATTTGGAGGAAGGTCAACCATTGGTGTACCGTGTGGACACTGAGAGCCGCTCTCTCCATGCCGTCAATAACATTGGCAGTCGTGCCTTCTTCGTCCATTATATCCGGTGTATCTCCGTCGACACCAGAGTGCACCCGACACTTCGACCTGGCTGCATCTACTACACAGATTTTGGTTATATCAGAGAGTACTTTGATGATATAAAGGCCTGGGATGAGTGGCCAATACATGTGAATAGATTAGGAAACTACGGTATGAGAAATGAACAAAGGCCATACCGTTTGGAGGATGTATTGGCTGCACACTGCAGACGGAAGGAGTTCAATGAAAATTTCCTTCAATGGAGTGACGAAGAAATATATGCTGAATGAAGAACATATTCGTTCATCCTGGGGTATCCTAATCTTCATGTTGGCCATACATTGTGTCTTGTATTATTTTCAGATTAGTTTGTCGTGAACATTAACATTGTTATTGGCTGCTTTTGGCTCTTGTATGCAGTTTATGTAGTATTATATTAGTTTTCTGGATTTATTATGCTGCTGTGAATTTATCCTATACTAGCTTCTAGATTTGACTGATTTTGTTTGTAATGATGATGGCTTGATGTGGCTGCTGGCCTTAACTGCCGAAGCAGAGCAATTAGTACTTAACCAGGTGTACCGTCTTTATATTAGTATTATATTATATTACTTGACCATAGCCATATTCAAAATCAAATCTCAGTCGGGCGGCAAAATCTCCCGCCAATCTAGAAATATTTCAGGCGTGTTTTTGAATGGGATAAGAAGATAGAACACGATGATAGTAACCGATATTCAAGGTGATGATGATTTGATTTTGCACTCGGCCTTGAACAGAGGTACTAGTACGGTCTCACAATTTTTTATCATTATACTTGGACCTTAGCCAAATTCAAAATCTCATAGCGGCAAAACTTCCCGCCCACAAAATACAAAAAATTCACACGCTTTCAAATTCCCATTCTACCCTTGTGGAGATGACAGAAAGTCGGTTGGTGGGGGGGTCTGCCCGTCATTTTTTGGATCACCACCTCCCTAGCCCCGGAAACCCTCCCAAAAAAATTCATTTCCCTCAGACCACCCACCGGAACTTCCCAAGTCCCTCTCTCTACCACCTCCACGACCACCGCACCGGAACATCCCCGCCGGACTTCCCTGGCCTACCCGAGCCCTCGCGATCCTCGTCATCCGGCTGCCTGCCGGAGCCGCTTCATCGACGCCGTCATCAACCGGACCGGATCATCCCCGCCGAACCTCGAAACCATATGCTCATCCAGCAGCCTACCGCAGTCGCTTCAGCTGCGGCATCGTCCACCGCATCGGATCTTGCTCACCGACACCGATGTGCATGAACCGAATCTGCTTCACCGGCGCCGTCCATGATCTAAACTCTTCTACTGTCGCTTTTCTATTGCTTGCCTGCAAGTTCTTGTTTAATCTTGGGGGAACCTGTTTGTGCTAACGACGCGCCGTTACGTCTTTGCAGATTAGATGAGTAACCATGAAGTTTAATGGCCGTCTCTCCAACCCCAAGGAGCACATGTAGTGTACTTCATCACCGGATCTATCAACCCCAGGAAGATCTGCTGTGATTCCCACAGAGTGCTTCTCCTAATGTAAGTCCCTTGTTTTAGCGCCATGTTCTGGGTTCAGATGCCTGTTTGTCTGAAGCTCTTTTAGTTCATTCCTAGTTATGACCGTAACACCTTGCCATTTTCTAGTTCATTGCTAACTTCAAGCGATTGAACATTTTGGTTTGCATTCCCTGCTCTGTAGATGTAGCCATCATAACTTCTATCTTGCTCATTCGTTGTTCATGCCAATCTTGTTCTCCCTGAACATGTTGGTTTGCATTCCCTGTACTACGGTGATGCCATTGTTATTTCTATCTACTTCGTCGTAAGCTAACTGCCTGCTATTAGTTCCTGCATGCTATCGCTCTGCCATCCTGCAGTACAAATTAACTGCCTGCTATTTGTTCCTGCATGCTATCGCTCTGCCATCCTGATGACCCACAAGTATAGGGGATCGCAACAGTCTTCGAGGGAAGTATTACCCAATTTATTGATTCGACACAAGGGGAGACAAAGAATACTTGAAAGCCTTAACAGCGGAGTTGTCAATTCAGCTGCACCTGGAAACAGACTTGCTCGCAAGAGTTTATCAGTAGTAACAGTTTTATGGCAGTGGAAATAGTGAAATAACAGCAGCGGTGAAATAAAGACAGCAGTAGTGATTGTAGTAAACAGCAGGATTAAAATACTGTAGGCACAGGGACGGATTTAACGGGCGTTGCATGGATGAGAGAAACTCATGTAACAATCAAAGCATGGGCATTTGCAGATAATAATAAAACGGTATCCAAGTACTAATCAATCAATAGGCATGTGTTCCATATTTAGTCGTACGTGCTCGCAATGAGAAACTTGCACAACATCTTCTGTCCTACCAGCCGGTGGCAGCCGGGCCTCTAGGGAAACTACTGGATATTAAGGTACTCCTTTTAATAGAGTACCGGAGCAAAGCATTAACACTCCGTGAACACATGTGATCCTCACATCACTACCATCCCCTCCGGTTGTCCCGATTTCTGTCACTTCGGGGCCATTGGTTCCGGACAGCGACATGTGTATACAACTTGCAGGTAAGATCATAAACAACGAATATCTTCATGAATCAATAACATGTTCAGATCTGAGATCATGGCACTCGGGCCCTAGTGACAAGCATTAAGCATAACAAGTTGCAACAATATCATAAAAGTGACATCTACGGATACTAGGCACTATGCCCTAACAATCTTATGACTATTACATGACCAATCTCATCCAATCCCTACCATCCCCTTCAGCCTACAGCGGGGGAATTACTCACACATGGATGGGGGAAACATTGCTGGTTGATGGAGAGGCGTTGGCGGTGATGGCGGTGAAGATCTCCTCCAATTCCCCGTCCCGGCGGAGTGCCAGAACGGAGACTTCTGGCTCCCGCGACGGAGTTTCGCGATGTGGCGGCTCTCTGGAGGGTTTCTGGCGATGTCGACTTCTCCCCGTGCGTTTCAGGTCGAAACCAATAAGTAGTCCAAAGGGGGGCGTCGGAGGCCGGCCGAGGGGGCCAGACCACATGGCCGCGCGGGCCCCCCCTGGGCCGCGCCGCCATGTGGTGTGGGGCCCTCGGGCCTCCACCTCCTTTGCCCTTCTGGCTCCGTCAATATTTTGGTAAAATAGGGCCATCTGAAGAAATTCCGAGGATTTTCCCGAAAGTTGGATTTCTGCACAAAAACGAGACACCAGAGCAGTTCTGCTGAAAACAGCGTTAGTCCGTGTTAGTTGTATCCAAAATACACAAATTAGAGGCAAAACAATAGCAAAAGTGTTCGGGAAAGTAGATACGTTTTGGACGTATCAACTCCCCCAAGCTTAGCTTATTGCTTGTCCTCAAGCAATTCAGTTAACAACTGAGCGATAAAAGAACTTTCACGAACACATTTGCTCATATGATGTATATATTCTCATGCTATGGCTAATACTTAAGCAGTTCATAATGAGACACATGCAAATAAGATCATCCAACAGCTATGTCAATCATGGAGAAGTACCAACAATTAATAATAAGCATCATGAATCATGTATATAAGCAGGATTGCAATGTTCATAAGAGAATATGATAAAGTGGTATCTCGCTTGCCTGTATTTGATCGGCAAAACATAAATGCCGAGGCACCTCTTGAGTTCATAGAAAGACTAGAAGTAGTGATTGTCAAAGATAAAAGCATCAAAGTTATACCACAATCAATCATATTTTGAGACAAGCATATTATACTAAGAATGACAGTTGTGCTCTCAAGACAGTGCTCAAAGAAAGAATGGAGACACAACATAAAAAGTAAAAGATTGACCCTTCGCAGAGGGAAGCAGGGATTAACATGCGCTAGAGCTTTTCATTTGTAAAGCAGGAGTAAAATTATTTTGAGAGGTGTTTGTTGTTGTCAACGAATGGTAATGGGTACACTAACTACCTCATCAACCGGACTCACAAGAGCGGCTCCCATTTATTTATTTTTGGTTGGCACTCCTTCCAACCTTTCTTTCACAAACCATGGCTAACCGAATCCTCGGGTGCCTGCCAACAATCACATACCATGAAGGAGTGCCTTTTTATTTAAGTTTTATTATGATGATGACACTCCCCCAACCTTTGCTTACACAAGCCATGGCTAACCGAATCCTTCGGGTGCCGTCCAACAATCACAAACCATGGAGGAGTGTCTATTTAAGTTAATTAATTTGGGACTGGGAATCCCATTGCCAGCTCTTTTTGCAAAATTATTGGATAAGCGGATGTGCCACTAGTCCATATGAGAGTCCGTCAAAAGTAAATGACAAGGTTGAAAGCTAAACACCACATACTTCTTCATGAGCTATGAAACATTAACACAAATTGAGAAGCATTTTGAAAGTTTTAAAGGTAGCGCATGAGAATTTACTTGGAATGGTTTGAAATGCCATGCATAGGTATTTATGGTGGACACTTTTGGAACAACTTGGTTTTCAGGTGTTTGGAAGCACGAGCGGCGTTCCCGCTCAGTACAAGTGAAGGCTAGCAAAAGACTAGGGAGCGACAAATCAAGAGAGCAGTAACTGTCATAATCATGCTTGCGGCAAAATAAATTAACGGAGGCATAAAAGTGATACAATAACTCTGAAGCAATATAAATCATCGAGGCTTAATTGACTTTTTGTTCAGTCATATGCATGCGTGAGCATGTGCCAAGTCGATATAAATGAATTATTCAGAGGAGGATACCACAATGCCATACTTACTTATGAATAAAACAATGCAAGCAAACATCCATGACATGCTACTCATATTAATAAATTGGAACTAAACATGAGAGATCATGAACTACTAGACTTTCTCAAATAACATATACCTCACATGAACCAACTAAGCATGCTCATATGGATGAGTATATGTACAAAAATGAAAGCAAATAGAGTTCATACCAGCCTCTCACCACAATCAGATTGTCGTAGATCGTCATTATTGCCCTTTTCACTTGTGTAGCTTGGATAATATGAAATGAAAACCACGCTCCAGCCACCGAAGACCATTGAACTCATGATGAACTTTACAAACCAAAGAAGAACAGCAAATATTTTTGGTGTTTTCGAATTAGAAACAAGAACGAAAGAAAACAAGCAAACAAAGCAAAATCTTTTTGGGTTTTCTTATAGCAAACTAATGATAGCGAATAAAGTAAACTAAGAGCAAGGAACCAAATAAATAAATGGTGAAGAGAAACAACAGAAATATTTTTGGTCTTTTTGTGTTTTAGGAAAGAAACAAAGCGAAAACAAAAGAATGCAAACTAACAGAAACACAGAAAAGCAGGATGACAGAAATCTGCCAAATCCTGACAGCAGTACAGAAATCGAAATTAACAAAAATCTTCCATTGCTCAGACCAAAAAGTGTTCAACTAATGAAAGTTAGATAACAACCTGGGGAACATGCTCAAAAATTGGCAACTCAAAATAACGTTCTGGCTGTGCGTACGAATTTTTTTGGTAACAGCACAGAATCTGTTTTTGGACAGCACTTCCCCAAATATCATCTCCCTCTCATTAGAAAACCACTCTAGAGACTAAACAAGTATGTACAAGTATCCAGCAACCATAATATGCAAAGAATGAGTGATGCCGGTATACCTCCCCCAAGCTTAGGCTTTTGACTCTTCTTGATCATATATCATCCTCCTCTCTTGACCCTTGAAAACTTCCTTCACACCAAACTTCTCATAAACTTCATTAGAGGGGTTAGTACTCAAAAAACTTTAATCCACCTTGGCCCTGTAGTGACACATTGCAAGAACTCAATAAAACATTAGCTACAGCTCTCCACGTCTAGAAAGCCTCACTTAAAGTCCACAAGAGACAATGCAAAAAAACAGAGACAGAATCTGCCAAAACAGAACAGCCAGTAAAGACGAATTTTAAAATGGTACTTCCGTTGCTCAAATCAGAAAACTCAAAACTAATGAAAGTTGCGTACATATCTGAGGATCACGCACGTAAATTGGCAGATTTTTCTGAGTTTCCTACAGAGAAATATGCCCAGATTCGTGACAGATAGAAATCTGTTTCTGCGCAGAAATCCAAATCTAGCATCAACCTTCTACTAGAGACTTTACTTGGCACAACAATGCAATAAAATAAAGATAAGGAGAAGTTGCTACAGTAGTAAAACAAATGGAGGAAGAAAGAAAGAAAGAAATGTTGTTTAGCTCTCTTATGCAATAAAATATACTTGTTAACAAGGTTGATCAAGTCTTGCTACCAAATAAATTTTATATGACATAAGAAGAAATAAACCTCAAATCAATCATGTTACCTTATATTGAATTGATATGGATCCAATCACAAGAGTTTGATATTCTTCTTTAGGCTCATATATAGGACAATCAATGGATCCCACTTTGATAGTTTTCACATTAAAAATTGTATTAACTCCACATACTTTATCAATCCTCTTGGGAAAATAGACAGTGTGTTCCTTATCATCAACATTGAAAGTAACCATGCCTTTATTGCAATCAATAACAGCCCCTGCAGTATTAAGAAAGGGTCTTCCAAGAATAATGGACATATTATCATCTTCAGGCATTTCCAACACAACGAAATCAGTTAATATCAAGCAATGCTGAGTAACTTGAACAGGAACATTTTCACATAAACCAACAGGAATAGCAGTAGATTTATCAGCCATTTGCAAAGATATATCAGTAGGTATCAATTTATCTAAATCAAGTCTCTTATAAAGAGAAAAAGGCATCACACTCACACCTGCTCCCAAATCACATAGAGCAGTTCTAACATAATTATTCTTGATGGAACAAGGAATAGTCGGTATACCTGGGTCGCCCAACTTCTTTGGAATCTTACCATTGAAGGAGTAATTAGCAAGCATAGTTGAAATTTCCTCATTGGGGACTTTCCTTTTGTTAGTAACAATATCTTTCATATACTTTGAATAAGGAGGCAATTTAATAGCATCAGTCAAAGGGATTTGCAAAAATAAAGGTTTCATCCAATCACAAAATTTATTATAATGTTCCTCTTCCTTTGATTTTAGTTTCTTAGCAGGAAAAGGCATTTGCTTTTGAACCCAAGGTTCTCTTTCATTACCATGTTTCTTTGTAATAAAATCTTCTTTAGTATACTTTTTATTTTTAGCATGCTTTTCAGGTTCTTTTTCAATTTCTTCTTTATCAGGAGTATCATTCTTATCATTATCTTCCTCATGTTCATTACCACTTTCAGTTTCAGCATCAGAAATAGAAATACTATTAGGATCACTAACAGGTTCAGAGGATTCTACAACATTCTTATGTTTCTTTTTCTTTTTCTTAGATGGAGCACTAGTTTTAATTAGTTGAGAATCTTGTTCAACTCTTTTGGGATGCCCTTCAGGATATAGAGGATCCTGGGTAGAAGCACCACCTCTAGTTGTTACTTCACAAGCATGTTTTTCTTTAGAATTATTTCCCAACAAGTCATTTTGCACTTTAGTAAGTTGATCAATTTGAGTTTGAACCATTTGAAAATGTTTAACAAGTATCTTAACATCATTGGAGGTTCTCTCCACAATACCATGCAATTCACTAATAGCTCGGGAATTTTCCATTAAATGATTCTCTACTCTCATATTAAAGTTTTCTTGCTTAACAATATAATTATCAAATTCATCTAAGCATTGAGCAGGAGGTTTTGAATACGGAATATCTTCCCTAGTAAAGTGTTGAAGCGAGTGTACCTCAATCATGGATGAAGGGGGAATTGTCTCACATATATCTTCTATAGGAGGTAAATTCTTCACATCTTCAGGTTTAATACCCTTCTCCTTAAGAGACTTCTTGGCTTCCCTCATATCTTCATCATTCAATTTAATCATACCCCTCTTCTTCACTATCGGTGTCGGGGTTGGTTCAGGTGTAGACCAATCATCATGATTCCGGCCTATTTTAGCCAATAATTCTTCAGCGTCGTCTGGAGTTCTTTTCCTGAAAACACAACCAGCACAACTATCCAGGTATGCCCTAGACTCAATAGTTAGTCCACTATAAAATATATCAAGTAAATCATGCTTTTCCAAATCATGGTCAGGCTGAGCTCTAATAAGAGAACAAAATCTAGCCCAAGCCTCAGGCAATTTCTCTCCATCTTCCTGGTCAAAATTATAAATTCTTTGCAAAGCAGCATGTTGAGCACTAGCAGGAAAGTATTTTCGAAAGAAAACATCACGCAAATCAGTTGGACTTTTAATAGAACCAGGAGGCAAATTATTATACCAAGTTTTAGCATCATCCTTTAATGAGAACGGAAAAATTTTAGCGACAAAATAAGTACGCATCTTGACATCATCAGAAAACACGCCACTAAGAGTAGATAACTCAGTCATGTGTTCAACAGCACTTTCTTT